>CM074182.1:14777547-14842073 GCA_037179385.1 Holothuria scabra
TAACACGGTTGCAACGATTTTCAAAAAATTGCAATCTGTAAATCTTAAAAAATTTTGCCGAAATTTCAAAAAGTTTAACTTATTTTGAATTATTTCAATAAAAAATACAACTTCGGCGAAATGGCCATTAATTTTCTATTAAACGTTAAAATTTCATGAAAAGTACGACGGTAATTGCTTCGATTTAGATAGAAAAAAACCAAAAGGAAACATTAAAGGTATGTCTCTAATTTTTTCTTCAAATTTTATTGAGCTACGAGCATTTTATCAACAATTTTACAAAATTTTAAACTGAGCAATATTTCTTCCGAAATATCTCACAAAAAGTTCATTTATATTCAGAAATATTCAAAATAGGAAGCACCCTCATCACCTATTCCAGAAAACGCAATATTTACACGTTATTTTTATTTTACCGAACCAAAAACGTCCATTTTGTTAGAATAAATTGAAAACAGCAAAAAGAATTCGAAAAAATGACTTTTTAGATACCTTTTTTGAAAGTCATCGCTGCAGCAAGGCCTTCAAAGCCAAAATATATTTTTATGCAAAGAATTTGGCAAATATGGATATTAATGGTCATCCGTATGCTCAATTGACTGATTTTAACCTTAAATGTACATGTGCGGGAGGAATTTGATTTAAATTTCATGGGGGGTAAAATCAAGATCCCTCATACTTCATTCAACTTGTATGAAGGACAAAACTGGGGAACTTTTATAAGATAACTCAAGCACAAAAGACACTTTTTTCTCATATTTTCAAGACGTCCTATTGTAATTGCACACGTCCTATATATAGGCTAAAGTATTGAGGATAAAACTCGGTACCCTTCATACACATCAGTTCCCATGTGCGCGAGGAATTTGATTTAAATTTCATGGGGGGTAAAATTCAAGATCTCTCATACTTCATTCAACTTGTATGAAGGACAAAACTGAGGAACCTTTATACATGTGCGGGAGGAATTTGATTTAAATTTCATGGAGGAAAAAATTCAAGATCTCTCATACTTCATTCAACTTGTATGAAGGACAAAACTGAGGAACCTTTATAAGATAATTCAACCACAAAAGACACTTTTTTCTCATATTTTCAAGACGTCCTATTGTAATTGCACACGTCCTATATATAGGCTAAAGTATTGAGGATAAAACTCGGTACCCTTCATACACATCAGTTCCGCATGCAATGAAAGTTTTTCATGTTAAGAATTTATTACACGTATATAACGTAGCAGGTTAAAGGTGAGTCTTCGAGGGGCAATTAAAAGCCAAGTTCTCTATCAGTATGAAGGATCTTGGCTTTTGGCCCTCCTACCCTAAAACACAAAATAAACCAACGAAAGGGTCAACTGCGCACCAAACCAAAATTGGTCAAATAGTGTAACTATAGCCTTTGGTCAAATCTGACCATTCCATGGTCAAATTTGACCAATTAGTGGTCACATTTGACCAATAAGTGGTCAAATTTGACAACAGTTTAGTCACACTATTTGACCACTCTTGATTCGGTGCGTACAGTAGCTGGTCCAGTCATTGGTTAATTTAACCAAAGTGTTTCCTAGTGGGAGGGTTAAAAGCCAAGATCCAACTTAGGCACAACAAAAAAGATTAATCAAGTTCCAGGTATTGCAAGCAAACAACACTACAAACCCTATGAGGGATAAAAGTCGATGCCCTTCATACACATTTCCATAATGATCACAGCTACCTCTTTTTGCAACTAAGAATAAACTAAGAAATCCCCATCTAGAGGCTTAAGTACGTCCACTGTTTTGTTATAAAATTACGGAGACTTCAGCTTCGCGGGACAAAAGCCAAGATCCCTCATTAAACGTTTAAGTCCATCATGTATCCGTGTCAATGCAAGAGGTCAAGAATAATCATTTCCACAACGATCGTTAATTTTTACTTACAGCTTTACTACGGGGGGGGGGGGGCTTGAAACTATATGTACTGTTTATACATCAGGATAAAACTGTTAAGATGTCAGCAATGAAAACGTAGCTTTATACACTGAATACATGGAGTTAGGTGCAACGCTACAGTTTTTCAATCTTGAAGGGCAAGAAAACAGTCACCTAAACTTGAAGTACGTATTGTAGTGCAGTACACTGTCCTGTTTCATGATTGCCTGTTCAGGATCATGAAATAGTATTTTTGTTCTCCTCAAACATGAAATAGTTTTTGATTCACAGCTTGTTTTACGTTGAATGTGCATGGTTGAAGTCCTAACATATTTTAAAAGATAAAGTTGAAGACCGTGAGAGCAAAATTGTGAGATTTAGCTGCTGCTTCCAAATAAATTTGTGGCGACTGCTCTTGAATGTCATCCTTTTAAGTTCTGAAGACTTCAAACTAGAATAACTCAAATGAGATTTCACTATTTGGAAGAGTTACCTCCGGAACGTACGGTATGCTGGACTATATCGTGATATTTTGTCTTGGGTTTAAAAAAAAAACAGTGACCGTGACTCCAACAACTGAAGTTACTTCGCTTGATTTTGTTCTTCCAGTTTCATTTACGCCTGTATTTAGAATATTCCGAATGTTGGCAGTTGCATAAATATACACGTTTGCATTGTCTAAAATCCTTTGATTTTTCTTGCTTGATGGGAAATTGTATGCCTACGTAGAAAATGGTGTCCCAATAGGCGGAGCCTATTTTTGTAGCGACCAGTTGGCAAAAACTTTCTTTATGACCTCCGTCATGATGCAGACATTTTAAAGCTCAGTTACCTGAATTATGCTGTTAAAAGGTTTTCATCAGCTTCAAATTGTGATGCCGAAATCTGGATCAATAGATCACATGCCTATCAGTGAAAGCTCCAACAAACGACAAAGTTGTACATATGGCGAGTTTAATTTCCATCAAAAACAAATAGAGAAAACAATTGGCCCTTTTTTATCCAAAGGCCTATAGCCTCGACGACAACCTATCATGTAAACATGTGTGAAACTCTATCCTCATATGCAATATACAGTGTACCTGATGCAAGAGAAATACAGTTACAGTTAAAGGCAATCACTCTTGATAAAAACGCAGTGAGTTTGTAAAATACATCCCGGTCCATCCACGCTACTGCTTTTTTTTTTTTTTTTTGCTTCTGGGTGCCCATTTCAGTCAATGTACGTTATAACACAAAGATTAACAGCCCACTTCTGTTCGAATGGTGCTTTGACAATATTCCGTGTATCTGTGCCCTTGACCATTGTGCTAATGTCCACCAGGCCTATACGCGTCGGTTATTGTGTGGTGTGTGTATACTCTCTTTGTATTCATTGCATTGTGTAAAAGGTAATTAACACCAACGGAGTTTCCGCACCAATCAAATTTGTAAACTTAAATGTTACGCTCGTAATGGTTTAGATTTAGTAAGTTTGTGGTTTCTAAATTCTAGCGAGAGGAAATGGATAGGCATACGTGCTTTTGATTTTGAACATAAAAACCGCCGTGTATCCCTGTGTTTTTCTCCGGCTACTCCGGCAGTCCGGCTTTCCTCCCACTCAGGGGTGGCGCCAGATTTGCCCGACAGGGGGGGGGGAGGGCAAGCTCCCCGACAGGAGGACAGAATTTCAAGGCCCCGACAAAGGCGATGTTATGTGCCATTGGAAAATTTTGGCTATTTTTAACAATCTTATATGCTAATATTGGAGGAAATGGAATTTTATGAGAGTTTGGGGGTTTTATGGAGGAATCTGACGTTCTCATGGGGAAAATCAAGTAGGGGGTGGGCTGTAGTTTTGTTGAGGTTGCTGAATATCATTATGCAGATTTAGGCCCTCGGACCATATTGGAGCATTCTCCTGAGGAAAAATTTTGGCTTCGCATATATTTGAAGCTTTATATTTTATTTATTGTCGTGGGCGTACGGGAGCGTGTCAGCTGAGTTTGGGCAGGGAGGTGTGAGTACACCTACTCACACCTCCCTGGTTTGGGAGGGGCAGAATTGTTCTTTTGTCCGAAAAATGTAATCCTGCCCTAAAGATTATCTAAGTCAAGCGCACAGATATTTTTGAAAAATGGAGAACCCCCGGTCAGCAGGAAATGACATTTCCTGGGCTCGTAACTAGAATTAAAAAAGTCCTAACTTTTAGATTTCTTTCGCAATAAAAATATTTTCACTCATTCAAAATACTGCCTTAAACGAAGAATAATTTACATACATGCATTGTTTTGTTCAGTTATCTGTTCGACTAAAACACTACCTATGCGGAGCGCCACCATCAGTTAGCGCGGAGCGTAAAGAAAATTGTTAAGAAATCTAACCCCTAAGATAGTCGGAATGGGATTCCCCGGACTTGTAACTAGAAATGAAGCAGTCATCATTTTGAGCTTTCTTTTGAAATGAAAGTTTCACTTCAAAAGAGAAAAAACCCAACTTGCTAATGATCAGAAAAGTACCAGATAAAAGACACTGCTACAATTAGATGTAATGGTCTTGTCTCGTTTCGGCCGGGGGGGGGGGGGGACTATGCAACGGAATTGAAAACATACTAAAATGTTTTTGACTGCATTAAGAATCCTAGTTGAATTCAATTGCAAGGTCCACTAAACAGATGAAATTTTTAACGTGACTGCCCGAACTCAAGACTACAAATTGTTTTTCCGCCAACGTATTTGAAAATATGGCACGTTACAAGATGCCTTCAAATAAATTTTCAGTCAGACTTATTATGGGGAGATTTTCTCACACCGTTTATCATTATTTGTAGCTGAAAACGACATGGCCGATGTTCATTACCTTAGTGAGAATTCGGTTGTCCGGGCAGGCCAGATGGCAGACCATTGGGCACTGCACACACATGAAAAACCCCTAGTCCGTTTTTATTTTTGTAAGGAGAATTCGGAATTGTGAGCTTCCTTGAAGAATATGGTCTTCTAGTTAGCAAGATCAAGAAGGTCGTCCGAGTGACAACAGACCCACATCTTTTATCTTGGGTCTGTAGATGAAGTTTCCCCGACGAAATTGGGTTTTTTCCACAACAGGGGGTGGGTAGCCCGTCCCCGACGAAGGCATGAACTTGCGCGCACGGATTGAAGATGGGATGAGGGATAGGAGAAAAAGTGATTAAAACCGGTTCAGATATGCACTAAGGTAGCGTTACAAAAAAAATAGTTCAAAAAGAAAAAATCATGGTCATCCATCCAGTAACTTCAGTCCTTTGCGTTAATCATGTGTCGGTCTCCCCGAAGAATTGCCGTCTCCCTCGACGGGGGAAGAGATAGGACATGGCACATAGAATGAGGTTTAACAGACTTAAGAAGTGATTTAAAATCGATTCCGATATGTATTAAAATAGCATTTCAAAACAGAAAATCTGTTCAAGATCACCCATCCAGTAACTTCAGTTCTTGTGGGTTTTTATTATTTTTTTTATTTTTTAGGCCTCCCCGACGAAACCGCCGACCGGGGGCAGTGTTCCCCGGCGGGGGCATCCCCCCCCCCCCGCTTGTGCCACCCCTGCTCCCACTTGACATAGGCTTGCCACTAAAATCGGTTGCCCATCCGACGAAATCGGTTGCACGCCGGACTGGAAGCACCTGAGGTGGACCAGTTAACCAGCCGACTTTGCTTTTTGCTTGCCAAGAGCCTTTCCGACACACACCTTGCCAGCTGACTGACCAGGATGTTGCTGGTCTTCAGCAACACCCTGAACTGACTGACCGTCGGCTCAACCCGAAGTCTGATTTATCTTAATATTAGGATGGAGCGCAATAGGTAAATACATTATTGCACTTGATTAGGCATACTTTCCAGGACAGCTAACAATCAAACCTTGCAAAACCTCTATTAAAACGTATTAGGCTAATTGCCGGTACTTCCCCTTTCTATCAGTAACACCAAACAAACACTGCAGCTACTCCTCACCGAGTGACCGGAGCGTCACCCCTGTTGGCTGCCATGCAAGTTCAAAATGTTTCAAAGACAGGACCATTTTGCATCTTATTCCCATAAGGAAGCAAAACTTCCCCCAAATTTTTCTAAGCACCATACTGCGTTTAGTCAATTTCGTTGCCAAAAATTTGCGGTGACCCCTACACATGCCAGCCAGCCAGCCAGTCAGTCAGTCAGTCAGTCGGTCGGTCGGTCAGTCGGTCGGTCGGTCGGTCGGTCGGTCGGTCGGTCGGTCGGTCGGTCAGTCGGTCAGTCAGTCAGTTGGTTAGTTGTTGTTAGGTAAGTAGTTAGTTAGATGGAGTTTTATGGCACAATTTCCAACGTACTGGTTCAAGACGAGCCTACCACGGCCCTTTTTCCAGTTGTCCCTCACGATCGTATGGATGTTTCCTTTTTATAGGATAGGGGAAGTCAGGTAATAAGGGTTTGGAATATGGTAATTGTATGAGACACTGTTAGGCCGAAATTGATAAGTTGACCCAATTTTTTTAAGCGAAGTACTGTTTCAAAGGAACTTCACTAATTGACCTGTATCTTTACGGCATTAAAATGATTATATATTCTCTTCAAAGCTCAAAAGTTATATATATTGATTGCATTCGCTATACAAACGGTCACCGTGATGACGTAAGTTCCTTTTGTCCTGTTTTGACACCATTTCAGCGATGAGAAAGGCGATCATCACAACGAAACAAAAGTTGTAATTACGCTTTTCCTGTACTTATCAAATTCAGTGCGTAAACTTGATGAAAATCCGCCCCTTTTTATTCCTTCCAGGCTCTCAAAATACCGTTAAATCGTCTGGAGATTATTTTGTACAAACTGTGTACGTTTCTCAACCCGCTCGCGGCGCCGGCTGATCTGGTGCGCAATGAGTAGTGCTGGCAATTCCCACCGCCAAATCTCTGTTCCCCAGTCATCCCCCCTCCCCCACTAAAATTTTTGCGATGCTACAAGTCGACAGCCAAAAGTAAGTAGTATTATATTTTTGCCTGTTAACACGATTATGAGAAGAGTCCTTGATAGGCAAAGTAGTTTTTGTAGTACCATAAATTGGATATCAACTTGAAGTGCTTTTATTTCCGAGTCTTCCAATTGTTTTTTTTTTTTTTTATTCCGACCCTGCAGGTACCCTTTCTATTCTTTAAAGTCAAGAAATAAGGGAAAGCCAATTGCAAGATATAGTGTAACCAAAAATTCTGCATTCTAGCTAACTGCTGCGTTAGCTCAGTTGTCCTGTTGATATTCTGCACAATTGAATCCACCGCTTGCTATGTAAAGATCAATGAGTTGCTATTTGGCAAATAACAGATCTCTATGAAGACCAAGAAGGCAGTGTACTGCAGTACCGTGCACTAGACTGTCTTGCAAAACAAACGGCGGTCGGATTCTGTTAACAGATAAACCGTTAGAAATAAACAAATGCCGTAGAAAGATTCCTGAAAGGGCCATTGTTAAGTCCGGTGTGTATATGATTGTGGAAAAATACTCGAAAGGCTTGTCTAGTCATATTTAATGATTGTGCTACGTACTTTTAACTGACCAACTGTTCTTTTACCACCGAGGTTCCTTTTATCCGAATTTCGACCCTGATAACTCCACCCAAGAGGTGTTTGCATGTGTGCATGTGTGGGGTGAGGGGGGTCACTCAATATATTGTACGTAATATTGCTCTTTAAAAAGCAGATTGTCCCTTTTTACATACGGTAGCATTCCACATCTTCTCCAGTGTAGAGTAACCCATTTCTTTCGAATATTTGCCTAAAAATTGCATCAACTTCTCGGGGAAAGTCTTCAAGGTATATTTTCATCACCCAGACAGTTGCAATTCTCCTTACCTTTTAGCCCTTCCAACAGTTGTCTAAAACCATTATCATGATACTTTCCCGGTTAAATGCTTTAGAACATGCCCTGGTGGGCAAAAAGCTATACTACCTACTTTGCGGTATGGAATTTAATGTCAATCAAAGGGCTGTGTCAAATGAGAATTTTGGTAGACCCACATGAAATTTTTAGTTTGGGGTGACGAATTTCGTCGGGCACCGCAATCGGATTGACTAGCTGCATCATATTTTTAGTCCTAAGGATTATCAATAGCATCCCTAGCACTAAAACATGATACAGCTACCGTGACCCTCAGTTGATTTGCCCATAGGAAGGGAGATTCTTCAATAGTCCCTAAATTTTGGGAAGCTTTTTGAATGACTTCAAAACGTCCTCTAATAATAAAGTTTTCCATATTTTCAAACATTTCAGTTGTTTCAAGAAGGCAAAAGTATCGGCGGGCTTTTCTTGCAAATACGGCGTTCTTTGTCCCATTGGCAACTTATTACCATTGTCACGGTTGGGGCTTGGAGATGCTGTTCCTCACTTGGAATATTGGCCCATGTCATGCAAATCCTGGCGCGGGTCCTGATGAAGCTGGTATTAGTATTCTTGTAAACTACTTAAGTGTGGAAAATAATGCAAGCCTTTGGTGGGTGGAGGGCGGTCACTTGCTCATTGGTGCGGGGCGACTGACCAAGTGGTACCGTAACCCATTAAAAACCTGAAAAGTTTCTGTACATTTATATATAAGCTGTCGGTACATTTGTGTCATAATTTATTCCCGCCCTCCCGCTTTTAACATCACCCAAGTTACTCTACAACCCCGAATCAAATATCCTGACCCAATTACTTTTGGAGACTGTTTTTCTGTTCCTTTTCAAGTGGATATCTTGAATTAAGTACAATCGGATGGAACCGTCTAACTATTCTTAATTGAGTTTGATTTGAGTGCAAGCAGCGTTGCTCCTAAAAATAATATTGTCCTTACGGTAGCGCGTCTGTAAACAGGTAAAGGGATGGGTCAGAGAACAGAGGGCAAGATCCCTCTGACGTTCTCAGCAGGAGAGACTAGCTCAAACCACCGGGTCGATAAAAAAGAAATTAGGGAATAAAGGGAGATGACGGAGCCAAACGGGAAAAGAACTAGACGAGTGAATGGGAGGGAGATGATTTAGTTTCAGATCAGATGCATGAAATGACAAATTAAGTTCTCCCCTTTACTTAAAATCTGTGAAGGTTTCAGGTGAACTCCATTTGATGAATGTCTCAATAATTCAGCGAAAAGTACTTCACATTTGTTCATTTAAGAAATTCCCATCTCTCTATCTGCATATCTTACAAACCCTACTGTAACATCACCGGGGGGTCCCCGGCTTGTTTTTATTTTTTGTTGTTCTTCAAAATAACATCATATTGTTCCGTGTCTAATGTAAATCCAACATTATTCATTGTCTCCACTCACCCAACGCCTATCACGGGAAGCGCTATGCGTCACTTCGACGACTTCCCCTGCAATCGGATCCGTATTTTGGTGTGTCCCTCTGGCGGAACCACCAAAAAATAATCATATTGATCCACGTTTTCAGTAGCTTAACTGGAGTTGCAAAAGTGTGTGTGTGTGTGGGGGGGGGGTAGACCAAAATTAGGTAAATCTACCGAGAACAAATGAGTCAATGTACCGACATTTTTTTAAAAGGTTATCACTTAACAGTTTACCCGTCAATTTCCCAGCCAGGAGGTGGTTCTGGTGGGAGTTTACACGTGACTTCGTAATCCACCTCAGTTGACCGGGCAGCACTGTGTGAATTTGGTCTTTTTGATCTGTCTTTTAGGACTTGTATATTCACAAATGCATGCACTGTATGGGACCCTTTTTCACTTTATGGTGGGTAAAGGGTGGTGTCCCCTACCCTTTGGTCGTATAAGGTGTCTAAGATGCAAAATGATGTTATCTTTGGTACTTTTTTCGAAGTGATAGTGTTTGAAAATGTTCTTAATCTATTGAATTCTAATTTTGGGGGCGTGTGAAAGATGAGAGTACGTTCCTGCGAATAGGATATGCCGTTAGAAAATTCCTCAAGTCCCCGTTGTATTTATACTTTAATGCATTCTGTTCGGAGAAAGCATTTATCCGCAGAAATACCTGCATGGACTTCAAACTACGTTCAATACATAAGCGGGTTAAGCGCTCCAGAATTAATATCATTTTCCCACGAAATATGCAGTGGGTCAGACTTTGCTTCATACACCGTTTTTGGTTACTGTCCAGAAAAACTTATCTGTCGACCTAAACAGTTAAAGCAAGTCTTCTACCTCAGTCTGGTGATTTTTTTAAAAATCTTTGAAACTTTGCTTTATTGCTTACCCGAGACTTTGCGGCGACTCCTATCAAACTGTGTTGACATGTAGCACAACCTTTTACGGAATAGCGGGCGAAAATTTCGATATATGGATACGATAGTTTTAGAGCTATCTGTGATCAGGTGATAGAGGACAATTAAAATAGATCCACCATTAAAAACAATGCGATACGTCTGTTGGGTGTTTTCCACATCGGGTGGATGTACCGACGAGATCAGCAAATGTACCGACAGAACCTTCCTAGGACGTCAATTGGGGGAAGGGCACCGCCCCACCTGCACCTTCAGTTACTAAGTTTACATTTATTGTTTCAGGTTTGTCACGAAGTCATCGCATACACGCACCGTGCCCGATTTGATGTCATTATTGTCACATTTGAGGCAAACGATACAAACTACAACGTTACATACTGTTGTCAGCTGTCATCACAATACGACACTTGAAAATATGATCGTTTAATTGACTCTGCATGGTAACAATTCCCATCATCGATGAAATTAGGAATATTTAGTGGCAACCTTTAAGATCAGAGACGGGTCATTCCCTAAGGTGGAGTGTGCTAACATGTTGCCAAATATTTTCAACGCTGTGTAGACTTATATGGATTGAGCACCGTTAGACTCAGTGGTTCGGGACCTACGGTCTCCAGGTATGATATATTTTTAGAGGGGATGAATCCCTGCCACAATGGGCAGGACACGCGTGTTAGTGATAAGACTGCCCTACCAAAGCAATGTCCAGTCACCCTAGTAAAAAAACGCCAACTTTTTTCAAGATATATTTCTTCAGTGTCCAACCTATGATGTTTCATGTTCATGTGTAAGGGGAGGGTGTCCATGCTACGATTTGGAATTTAAGGTTTTATATGGAAAGCCTCAAAAAAAGAAATAGGCCTACATGTAAGCGAAACTTCTTAGAACAACTTTAGCCCAGCGACCCATCTTCAGCTTGCTTAGCTAGCATGAGCGTCCAAAATCGGGAGGGGACAGAAATTCTATGGGGGGCAAAACCTCCGAGTCACTACGAATTGATACGAAACGTGCGAAAATTTCGGCCCGAAATGCCTCTCAGATCGCTAGAAATGACATTTCTAAAGCCTATTTTCCGCATAGAAGCTTGGTAAACACGTTTTGTTCGGTCTTTGCTTTGATTTTTATACGTCTTTTTCAATTTTTGGATTTTCGGGCCGGGGGGGGGGCACTAGGAGGGCAAGTGCCCCCTTGCACATGCCTGCGGACGCCCATCTTAGGTAGTTATTTAATTAGATCAGGATTTTACGGTCTAGTTTCGAATTGGTTTATGTCGGACCGGCCACGGCCCTTTTTCCAGAAATGGCTCATTGGCTTGTTTTCCCTACTTCATTGCTTATGCTGAGTATGAAGCACTAGAATAGGTCTGGCTCGGGTTGGTTTAAGTCGACCTGGCTAGTAGACTGCTATAGAACCACATTCTGTTCAGATATTAGGCATCAAGTCTTCTTTTCTTGTTTTAACCCACATGACCGTCAGTTAAATCTTGTTTAGGTTTGGGTGTTGTCCGGGAAAATGTTTAGCGGCGACCCAGGAATCTCTTTATTATTCAGCTTAATATGAACTTAACAGTGAGGATATAGGTCTGGCCTACGCTCAAAAAAGCGACATATTTTCCATGCAGACGTTACGGCTGCGCTTGTTTCGTGCAACCGGTACCTCTATAAAGGTATAATACCGGTACCCATATGAGAGCGCCCTCTGTCAGTTTCCACTTGGACGGGCCAGCCCCTTGGATGACATTGTTAATAATGGTTGTCCACGCTCCCTCCCAGAAATAATTTTTGCTACTAGCGCCATTTGAGAAAAGCCGGTATGCCACGTTGCAAAGTGAGTAGGCGTATGGGCTTCTCTGCTGGCCGGGGAAGGGGGGGGGGGGTTGCAAGATCGAAACTACCCGAAAAATATTAACAGTCTGCCCAATTTCCCGGCAAATGATACCGCATTAACATATCTCCAAGTTTGAACGAAACCGAAGAAAACGGGATGAATGGATGTTTTCTCGTGGGTTTGATTTAACGACATACTAGATAAACTTCATTGTCAGCTTAAGGTAGAACAGCCTTCTCTGCCCGAAACATGAAACCCTGAAAGAAAGACTATCTAATCTTCCTCCAATATCGGTATCGGTTAGCGCGGAACGTACAGAAAAGTTTGAAAAGTCGCAACACCACAACAGGCTGGAAGTAGCATTTGCTTGCAAGTAAAACTTAACTTGAAGCCAGTCGTTTGTTGAGTTTTCGTTTTGCAAAAGAGCTATCCGCTCTCCGAAAAACTGAACCGCTGCCCCGTCCCCCTTCACCACCCACCCCGAAAAACCTCCGTGGGGACACTTACTCCGTGAAGGAGAATCTGCTTCTTGGTCGTTCGATTAAAGTGTTATTTTTTCATTTAACTATTCAAAAGGGGAAAGCAAAAATAATTCAACTGCTGTGCATCAAGTTCTTGAAAACTGTGCTTCTCCATAGCCACATCATGCTAATGCAAGCAGTGAACCATAGAAGCTGCTATGGGGTGAGAGATCAAGGAGTTGCTCTAGCAACTCCCTGGAGAGATCATGAGCAGGCACGGAGTACCATGGTTGTTGTTCATTATTCCGAAGGATCGTTTTCCGAATGAATATCTCTCCGAACAAGACAAGTTCCGGTTTTGCGATCGTGACACAGGGCCAAAAGGACTTCATTGACTCTGTCCCGAATTTGTCTAAAAAATTATGGCAAAAGGACCCTTAAACCTGATTTTCCGGGTTCAAAGGGCATCAAATAATAATTTGGACAATAAAATGTGCAACCTTCCACTTTGTAGTGTTTATCTTTTCAAGGTCAAACTTGTATGAACAGGTTAAAAATCTCAGTGAGCAGTGGCTCCCTGCCTCCATGCATATCAGGACCCTGGTGAGTCTTTTGAGTCTAACCTGTGAGGTGAAGGTCTGTCCAAACGCCGTAATCACGATACTGACTTTGAGTTATTGGGTGATAATTCGGGAATAATTCAGAATATTTGAACCTGATCCTCTAGTCGGAATAAAGGCCCTTCGGAATAACGAATCTTCGGAATGATAACGGTTCAAGTTTCACATTCCGGACATCGAACCTTAGGCATAACGGTCCTAATGTTAGATTCGTAATAACAGAATGACAAACGTTAGGAAAAATGGTCCTAATGTTTGATTCGGAATAACGGCCCTTCTGTCGGAATCACAACCCTTCGGGATACCGATTCATATGTTTAATTCGAAATAATGAACCTTTGGAATAATGCCCCTTGGGAATATTGATCAGACCCCGAGTGCCACATGGGTGAAACTTGAAATTTAATGTTTGAGCTAGTCCCCCCTTTCCCCGCGATCTTCGACTATGGTAATAGAGTAAAAGCTACCCGATTTAACCAGATATTTTTTCTTCCTCTCTACATTTACCCAAATTTCGGGTCAATGGCAGTGTAAGCCAACCCTTTCAAGTTTCACACAATTTACTGTGGCTCAGATTGTAAGCTGCAAAGTAGTGACCACTTGTACATACCTGGGCCACCCGAATACATCCCCTTTCAGCCTCCTAATAACTATTAGAAACATAACTTTACATAAAAAAATTACAGGTCAGAAGATGGTTTTCGGGTCAAGTTTGGGGCAATCTACACACCTGTACAACTTTCCGCAGCTATACACCTGTACAACTTTCCACCTGTCTAGTCGGCATAATCTGGCTTGCCTGCGAACTTTTGCCAATATTCTACAATTAGTCGTATAAAGCTTTTTGCAAGACTGTGAGGTAGGGCAGGGGATAATCTGTCTATGTGATAAGGAACAAGTGCTGTTGAAGTTCGACTAACGTTGTCCCAGGTCAAATTAAGATTTGATTATGTTTAACGGGCACGTACTCTATGTTCTCAGCAATCTGTGGGTGTTGGGGAGGGGTTCTAGTATATTCATTTACCCGCCTCGAAAGGATGATTTTAAATACACGTCTGTATAGGCGGTCCTTTCACTATTTACCCATGAATTTTTCAATAAGTCATAATATTATGACTGAATTACAAATGCCACCATGATAGGTATGTAAGTAGCTTCCGGTCTCTTGGAAAATAAAGTTTTATAGTTTCACTTTGCGAGACTATGATTGACCCTTTACCGTTGTTTGGGTCCTTTTGGACCCATACGGAGAGCTCGGCTGTCACCCAACTTTACTGTTTCATGCGGAGCTCGAAACTGCGAGTAGCTACCCGAAAATTCGACCACAACAACGAGAGAGACAATAGTTTAAGGTCACGGGGTCAATGGCCTACGGAGCTGATGCGGGCGGGCTACGTCCGCTTTTCCACCCACTCCCGAGCCGCGCAAATATGCCCCGATCGGAGCACAACGGTAAAGGGTTAATATGCGTTTCAAATTTACAGGTACGCCATAACCAAACAGAGTACTAGAAGTATAGCATGCTCGCCACATTAGTCGATATCCGACCCGTATCCTACGTGCAAGCAGATTTGTGTCACTCGCGGCCGCATTGTGCGGAATTCGAATCTAAAATTCAACTTGATCAATAAAGACTGTAGACAGGTAGAACAAATATTCACCCAGTCATGTTTATTTAAATGGCATGGACTTCGAAAGATTTTCTCAATTCGGACCCTTTTCCCTGGCCCCTCCAGGGCCTGTACGTTCCTCCAGCGGGACACTTGTTACAGTCTTTTGTATGAATCGGATAAAGTTGTGACTCCAAAGTCGAAATCTTGGACATCAGGGGCGCAACTCTCTAATTGAGAGAGCTGGGTGCGAAACGTATACTGTCCGCCTGCCCGCGTGGATTTGAAACTGTGCACACGTAGCGTGCACCGAGAGCGCTGATCGAGAAGCCCCGCGAAGGCCCAAATAGATCGGGTTCAGGGGTCGGTCTACACTCTCAAAATGTTGGTTAAAAAAGTTCACCAACACTGGTCACGTATGTCAAATACCTGAAATTGGGTTAAGTTTTTCCCAATATGTGTTGTTTATTTGGTTGCCCCACAAGCTGGTTACCCAATTAAGTGGTAATTTAAAAAACCTCTTGGATAACCCATTAATCAACAACTATTGGGTAAACTTTAACCAATTTCAGGTATTTGACTTACTTGACCAGTGTTGGTTAGTTTTTTAACCAATTTTTTAGAGTGTAGGAGCCCTTGGTGGGGTCCGGGGCGAAGCCCCCGGATTTGGATTTTCGTATTTCCGGATCTTCAGAAAAGTTGTTTTGGGAGGGAAACTTTCCAGTGTTTTGTCCTTTCAGGGTGTTTTAGTACATTTTCCTTCGGAAAAGGGGCTAGTTTGATCACAAAGTTAGTACAATTGTGCGCTTTCCTGTTTTTGCTAGCTCCTCTGAAAATTGTCAGTCAGTCAGTGATACATAATCACTGACTCACACAAGAATATTTTCCTGAGGCAAAAAGTGTTACATTATTTGTTTTCCGGAGTGGTTACACCCAGACAACAAATATCCATTACGAGCCCCCCCCCCCCTCCCCCCTTGACGGAAATTGAAACGTAGTAGCGGCTATTTTCAAGCCGATAATTTTTCCTCCTACTAGTACGGCTCTATTAAGCTCAGCATTGAGTGACTTATCGAGTCGTTGCAAAATGGAGATTTGCTGGTCGATTGGTTGGCCAAAAGATGCTAATATAGTCGTAACGTTTCCGAGAATATAAAGAGTGAGCTCGATCGATATTCGTGTTAGGTTGCATAATAAACATACCTGAGTCGCAGTGTGTGAGCTTCCAATTGTGTGTGTGTGTGGGGGGGGGGTATCTACCGGAAAGACTATCTAAGCGAAGCTACCATTTGTTTGGCCAAGAAAATTTTCAAAAATTGTGACTCCTCAGCAGTAATGGCATTGCCCAGGCCAACAAGGCATTACTTTGGGCTTAGAAAATTGACAACTGACAAGCTGTTATAAGCAGAGCGCATCAATGAGCTGGATATTCGATTTTTTAGTGGAGGCATGTGAGCCAAAGAGCTATGCGTACACAGTATGCGTTGACATCTTAGCACATACGGTAAAAACTGGCATAGCTAACGTCTACTGACTACGAAATAGCTGACATCTATTTTGCAGGCCAACAGTTAGTTCATCTGATTGCATATGCATGTGGTGCCAGTGGCGTGCCCAGGAATTGTTATGTGGGGGCAAATGAAGAATCTCCCGATTGCATTGTTTGCTAAACGCAAAACAGTGACTGATAAAGGATATTTAGTTGAATAGTATATTGGGGATGTCAGGAACTGCTGTTGGCCTCGTGGTTTCCAATTGAAAGCGAAAGTATAGCATATGTTTCAATTCAGAGTTTTCAAGGTTTGATTGTTCCCTGTCCTGAAAGGGGTTCCCCTTTCCCCTCTCATCCGGATTTTTATTGCTTATTTTAGCGCTAGTCTCAATGGGTAAGGTCCCGGGTCCACCTTAGGGCCTCTGGTGGGGTTCAGGGGCAAAGCCCCGGTGGGGGTCCTGACAACTTCAATTGGCATAGTGAAAAAACACAACCTATGACACAGCCGGAAAAGTAAGTGAAACGTGGCATCCTGTCCGAAAGACTAAGTGGAAGGCACCACAAGTTGACCAGGAGCATGTAGAAAATTTTGAAAACTCACGCTAAATTTAGATAGCCGAAAATGTCGAAGTCAATCTTTGGGGAAGTGTTGCTTTATCGCGACCGCGATGTTGCGTCCGGAATGCCTGATTCTCACCGTCGAGAGTTGTGAAGATACCTTATACAGCCAATTCATACTCAACTAGGCAATTAATGATTGGACCTATACATACACTAGCCTTGATAAACTGTATTGTTTTTCTAGTGTCCATCATATGTACTTTGTTTTTAGTATTTGTTAAATAATACCTCTGTTGATGATTGTTGTACATATGAGAAATAAATTGAATTGAATTGAATTGAATTGAATACAGCCTTGCACAACAGCAACAGTGTAGTCTATGAATAATTCAACATAAATTTTAGAATGTTGTAGCTCCAAGACATGAACGAAAACTGAAAATCTAGAGATGTAGATGCATGGTGGGGATGTGTAGCTATAGGCAATCATCCATTATGACTATCGAGATTATTTTTTTTATGGGAGGGGGGGGGGGCAGATAAGAAAAAAGCAGGGCACAGCATGGGAAGAGTGGGGATGACTAGCTTTTGTGGGGATCCCTGTAGTTACGCCGCTGATTGGAGTCTAGGCACAGGGTCAGTACTCCTCCTGTGCTATTAGGCTACTACGTGACTTGTAATCATATTGAAGTTGAACGTCACGGTGACTTTTTCGATATCGGAGAAATATGAGATTTTGATTTCTTCCCCCTTTTTTGACCACGGAGGCTCTACGGTACAAGGTAGAACCTCCTTTGTATGACCAACAATTGGCCTAAGCTAGTCGGAGTTTTAACAATGAGCTTCGACCTTTATCTTGCTTTATCTGATGTATCCTTCTTTTGTCTGTTTGTCACCCTTACCGCGTGCATCCTGCCATGAAATTATTACGTAACAGCATCGTGGTCGTACTGTATGCAGTTGTTCATAATCAAAGCTGATGGTGCGTGTCAAAGGATTCATTTGAGTAATTTATACTCCTCCATTCATTCCTTTCTTTAAAGATAAACTTGAACTCGTGAAAAGCGAGTGATGTAAGTAGTAGCCTGTATTACGTTTCCACTTCGGCCGTACTGAATTCAAGCGGAACTTGAAATTGTAACTAAGCCTTGTGTACAGTAGACTAATGTACTGGGTATTTAGAATCAAGGTACTTCTGCACTTGGGCCGTAAAAGTGTGTGTATTAAGATCTAGTATGCTGAAGGAAAGGTTTTGGCGTAAAGTCAAAATGTTTGAAGCTGGCAGCGTAAGTTTTGGTCTCGTCGAACGGCTTTTTGCCAGAGAGTCGGGAGGACTTGATAGAAAATAAAGTTTTTGTGATACATAGTATGCAATAATCCAGTTTATGTTCAAGAGGTGTGCCATCCCGACAAATATGGATAATTCCCTAACTTTAAAAAAGTAGGACAGTGTCCACGATAATCAGCCCTGATAGCATAACTTGCTTTCTACACATGAAAATTTTGTCAAATTCCAACGCAGATCCGACTTTTACTTTACATAAATATGTCCTTTCCCTTAAAATTTGAAAATAGTCACCCAAACTTGGTGACTTCCTGGTGTATTGAAACACCAGGAAGTCATCATAGCAGTCAGCTATAATGTATGAATCTTCATCGTCTTCTCTCATTTTTGAATAGTGGGGAGATGGGGGCGTATGCCCATTCTTTTCAGATTTTCCCCAGGCACAAACTATGTTCCTGCATGGTTAGGGAGAGGGTACCTTAGAACTAGTCGTGGGTCTATTAAAAATGTTTTTCAAACTGCCACAATTTTCGCACGCCAGTTAATCGTTCAACCAAGTTTACTTCAATCAATACCTTTAACTTTTTTATTAGTGTATAAATGTAAAAGCGTCTAAGAACATTACATCTAATATTGTGACCCTTAAAAGTCTTCATCGGGCTTCTGGAGCATTAAACCCCATGAGCTTTAGGCCTCGGCCTCTGAATTTCACATGGACTTTACCCCAGGATCCCACCAGTACCCCGTTTTGGGTTTTGCTCTTCGACTTAACATGCACGCTACATTTGCACAATTTGTGTATTTGTCATGATTAACCCCGTCCTTCACTTAAACACTCAAAGTTCTGTTGAAAGTCTCTGGTTGAAACCCCGCATCGCCCCACATATCGCCCCGTTGAAAAAATCTACTGCGCCCCAGTTTAGGATAGGATAGTTTAACTTTTAGCGCAATAGCCTGATCACTCATGCAGTGAAAACATGACCATCAAATTGTGTGACAAACGAAGCAACTCCCACTATTGTTAAAATCAACCAATTTTGTCACCACTCACCACTTTTGTCACAATTTTGTCAGGGTTACCACTTTCTGTCACAAAAATCACAACTCAGTGATTATGATTGACCAGGGAGTTGCAACAGAGTCACTGTTCAGTCCGCGATTATGTCAACATTTTTGTAGCGACTGTCAACCACTTTTGTCAAAAAAGTCCTTATCACTACTTTCCACCTTTTATCATCGTAAGTATTCTAGAATTAATTTTACACCGGTATAAAGTGAAGTAGCTATGGGCCTAGATCCCGGAGGACTGGAGGATGGGGAATATATCCCCCAAACTGACTACGGGGCGTGGTCAACGTAATTATCCTTCCGTGATGTTCAGTCTAGATCTGACATACGTGCATGGTGTTTTTTTGTTTGTTTGTTGGTTTGTTTGTTTGTTTGTTTTTTTGCTGGCAAGTACATTTACTATCGTCTCAACCATAATTAGGTGTTCCTCTGGATTACGTGTGTACCGGTAATAATTATGAAATGATGTTCAGCAGGTACGCTAAATCATACTTTTTACATTTCTCAAAGTGTATGTAGCCGTAAAGGTTTCTGTTATTACTCAAGCTCGGCAGTCTTTCATAATCACTCAAAATCTCACTACCGGTCACATTATGATTTTGAAATTGATGATTTGCATAACTTCGCCAACGTGCAGGTCGTGTAATGGTCTCCGAATTCAATTTCTAGTAAAAGCAGGGATTGTCTTAACAGCTTCCCGCTAAAAGTAACGAACAATTCGATCTCACATGAACTGATATAACCTTTCGCCTATTTCTTACGTCTTTCAATTATCTTTTATCATAGTGAATACCGAGCAAGCAAGATAAAATAAGGTAGCATGGAGCTACTACCTGAACCAACTTGGTCCATGTTGAGCGCAGTCAGTAATTGCTAATGATAAGAAGCTATACTCCACGGATAAAGCACCCTTTCCCTATCATTCTTATTTTGAAAGGAAGGGGGGAGAGAAAATTATCGCACCAATTCAATGACTTTTTCAGTTTATTATGTCTAGCTACGTTCCCACCGCAACTCAAGTGATTTAGGTTCAATTCACCAATCCGTGGAGCCTGGTGAAGGCCAGTACCTTTGAAACAGTTGTAAAAAGTTGTGGACATTAGAAGAAAACTGAACGCTTAGTTTTTTATATTAAAGATCAGTATCAGTAGCATATACACGCTTTTCGGGTCACAGTAATAAAAATTAAACAGCAGTGCTCCATCAATCTGCTCTGTGTGTTTTGACTCTAGGAAGGGTGTAGGAATCCTACGTATGTTAAAAGGGGGCAAAAGTGGCAAAGGCCCCCCACCTCCGAAGTCAGTCGGGGGGGGGGGTCACTCAGTCGTGGGTTTTAAGGATGCGAGGAAGGGGAAAAGTTACAAAGAGACACACTGAGCATTTAAACCTTTGCCACACACCAGCCCAAGTGGGAGCAGAAAAGTGGTTGTCAAAGCTTAAAAAATGTCCTCCAAAATTCGGGATAGCACAAGTATGCCGTCGTGAGTCGTTCGCCAAGAACTGAATTGCAGAAAAGCAAAAAAAAAAAAAAAAAGGGTCATCAAAATCCGTGCCAGTCGGGGAACTCACAGGTCCCCCACGTTCGAATTCCTGTACACGCCACTGTATAGGATCAAAGCATTTTCCCGGCTAGGGGTTGTAGCTTTTCATCAAAAGGGTCCTGTGGACCTCTAACTGAATAATACCACGACTAGTTGACCGGTAGCGTGTAGGCTAGTAGGCGTATGTTTGGCCAAAATGCCTTGTAGATCGGTACATTGCTGGACTAGTCACCTCCTCGCATTTTTTAAAAGTTTAACCTCTAAGTTTGCTCAATAATTGTTGCTTATAAATTTAAGCAATTTCTGTCACAGTGATCCCGCTGAAAAACAAAATGAAATCTTAATCCACAAGGCAATGGAGTGTGGGAAGATTTATTACTCAACACTCGATAAGAGTTTAAGTCATGTGCGCACATTGTGAAAGCGCACTTAATGGTTGTGTTAGAAAACAAACGTAGCCTCTACACTAATTAATCGTTCCTTTAGTACGAGAAGGGACAAAGCCGCGATCTATGGGAAATTATAGCCTATCAAATTCAATTTTAACGCCTTTTAATGTTCTAGTTGTAAGGGCTAACCGATGTGTTATTTTGCAGGTGGGAGGGGTGTTTTTTTTGGGGGGGGGGAGTTACTGCTTGTGCCAGAAAGTATACGACCCCTGCCCGTCAAAGCTCTTGGCCACCAGATGTGAAAATCGTTTCACTGACACTGTGTTGGGCTGAACGAGTCACTGTTGGCCTACAACCTTTATCAAAAGTGACTTATATCGGAGAGCTAATGCCACCTCTCCAAAGCATTGAAAACCACTGATTACTTCAATGTTCAGCACACAACACCATGCTATCTCGACGCTTACATGTAATCGGATTTAACGACAGTTTATTGCACGTACGTATACACAAAAGGCTTGGTCTCATGTACCCCTCGATGGCTGGTGTTACCCCGTGTTTACAAAAGGACAAAACCGCAGGTTAACACTGCGTTTTCCAGCGTGTGATTTCACATAATCGGGAGCCCACGATGTGTGAAAGATTCCTGACTAACATTTACCTTCCAGTTTTTGAGGACGGTCACACAAAGAATCACATGGGGATATTTTGTCGCGAAAAACTGTCTTTGCATTTTACTCTAGTATAATATTAAATAGCTAGCCTTACCTAGCCCGATGTCCACCTTGTGAGTAAGCTTTAATGCAAGTTGGAAACCTGTGGTCGCTGGTCATCTTGTCGTAACGATATTGAAAAAACGAAAAAACATTAGGCTAGTGTTCATTTACCACGGGTTAGTGATGAAAGGAGGAATATAAAGAGACAAAATAACCATCGACGTTTTTAACCTAATGCTGTTCGGCAGACAGGTTACTGCCAAATCAGGTTTTAATGTGGAAGGAGTTGTTCGAGGCTTTTGTTTTGGATTAGTATGGACTCACCCTATTAACTATTCTGTTTAAGTATCTCGAAGACGAGGATTCAAGTTGGCACCGCTATAAAATTGAGCAAAATATGTGTATTCGACATAATGTGACGTACTTGCAATTTACAGCAAGCATACAATGCCGCGCAGAAAGTGTTTTGAACACCTCAGTTACAGACTTATGAATTCCAACCAAGATATGCCATCAGGGAATTATGTTTGTGCCTACACAAGGAGGGCATTATATAAGGAGCTAAAAGAGACTTAGTTGGCAGAAGCTGGGGTACATCGATCAGTGAAAAGCCAAACTGCGTTAGACTTCGACGGTTACGGGGATGAAACTGATGTTGGAAACGATGTTGGCCATTATCGTATTTCAACTTGTTGTTCAAGTCTTTAACCTTCAAGGGTGACATACCTCACTGAGTACAGTAACCTGTTATTGATTGCATATACTCTGACTACTGAAAGACCGCCAAATAGGGGCTTCGATGCTCTAGCTATGTGAGGGCATTAGAATATGATTATCAATCAGCAATGGGAAGATAATTGCAATCCTCTGACCTGAGTCAATTGGACAAGAATTGCTGATGAGCAACAGCATGTAGTAACTGGCTCGTCCCATCGATCTCATGCTCACATAAAAATTATTACTGAAAGCATGTCCGATGACGGTTGGTCAATATGGTTCCTCATAACAAGGACTGGAAAATCTGTTACTTTTAGAAATGTTTAAAGTTGTTGTAATTTCATACATTTGTTATCGACATTCGAACTTAAAAGTTGCGACGTTGCCACACAATATTGTATTAAATGGAAGCACTAATATTTTTAAGTTACAGTATGCGACGGGTACACTTATTCTTCAGTTTAAATCTTTTTTGTTCATGAATTGCGAGTTAGAGGTTATGTCAGTTGGAATATTTGTGTTGTAGGAAAGGTTTTAATTTTATAGATTCAGCATATGAGGATTAAACCCGCATTGTCTTTGCGATTTGGAGTTGTTTGACCCTTAAAGCCGATCTGGCCAATATCCTTACAAGAGCGAGAGAGTATGGATATTAGGCCTATCTTTTTTAAGCTTTTTGATAGAGGGACTAGATTTTTCTTATAAAATTGTAAACATTAGGTAGGCTAGCTTACTTTATCGTTGAAAGGCATATGAAATAGGCCTCAAGTTTTATCCTTCGCTGAGTATATACGCTCGCCAGTACAATAAATGTTTTTAATTGTTTCTACGCAGAGCTTTTGAGGGATCTTGCCTCTTGACCCTCGCACTGTAAATTTCAATTCACATTCCAATAAAACAGAGCATTAGTTTTCCCAACTCATGACCACTTTCCATCCGGTTGGACCATTCCATGTTCATTTAGGGGAGTTACACACTTACAATTCACATTTTTATGGTAACTACTTAAAGAGTCTTCCTCAAAACAATTCATTTGATACCATTTTAAGCTAATTAAAGGATGTAAAGCAATTAATATTATTCAAACGTGACACTTCATAATCATCATTGTATCTTTCAAGAAAAAGTGTCGAAACTTCTAACCCTTACATTACACTGTAGTGTTGTGCCGGATAGATAGTGGCCGTAGTACTTCCTGCTAAATACACTGACAATTTGTAAACATTAAGTAGGCTAACTGTCATTGTGCAATTGTGTATGAAGGATCCTGAGGTTTATCCCTCAAAGTATACTGTACACTTCATTGATTACTGAATACTTATTTCCTTATCGCTGCATCTATGGGGGATCTTGGTTTTTAACCCTCATGGTCATAGTCGGGGTTGCCTCAATTTACTAAAAAAGAGCATTGAATATATTGAGCGTCGTTTCAGATGGAGATATTTATTATTTTTCAATCTTAAACATTGAACCAAATTTTTAAAAGTGGAAGTGTGTACGAGGGATCTTGAATTTAATCCCTCGATCATAATGAGGGCTTCTTGAAATAACAAAAAGATCACTCTTCTACTCGTCACCTACGGGGGATAATAAATTTTGACCCGCATAACTTTCATTGTGCAATTTTGTATGAAGGATCCTGAGGTTTATCCCTCATAGTATACTGTTCACTTCATTGATTACTGAATACTTATTTCCTTATCGCTGCATCTATGGGGGATCTTGGTTTTTAACCCTCATGGTCATGTCGGGGTTGCCTCAATTTACTAAAACAGAGCATTGAATATATTTAGCGTTTCAGATGGAGATATTTATTATTTTTCAATCTGAAACATTGAACCAACTTTCATAGCGGAAGTGTGTATGAGAGATCTTGAATTTAATCCCTCGATCATAATGAGGGCTTCTTGAAATAACAAAAAGATCAAACTCTTCTACTCGTCACCTACGGGGGATAATAAATTTTGACCCTCATAGAAAATTTTTCTTCTTTTAAACGGATTTTTGAAGAACAACTCGACTTACAAAAATGTTACAAAAATTAGCATAATTATTGTAAGTTAATTACGTTTCTTTAAAAATAAGAAAAGCAGAGCAAATTACAAAACAGGTTTCGTGGATGTTATTCATGTTTAAAATTTGTTATTTTGACCGACGTATTGTCTGTTTTAGTAATTCGTTTGAAATTTTAGCTGACCTAATAAAAAGTGATATTTAAATATATTTCTTCATTTTTTTGGCATTTTGGTGTAGGTGTCTGGATTTGTGGGATTTTTTTAAGTTTTAATGAAGATTGTTTTGTCAACGAATGAGAACAGTCCAGAATAATCCTTATTTTTAACGGTCAGAAACTTTGAGGTACATTCTGCAGCGTAGCAAGGAAAAAGACATTTTGGCGAACCCTAATACTTCCATAAAAGTTCATAAATCGTCAGAAATATTTACATATGACCGTTTGCAATTTTTTGAAAATCCCTGCAACCCTGTTAGCAATATTTTATCACCCAATTTTGAAATTTGCTATTTGGCGTTTTTTAGCTGCATATTTACTGAAATATCCAGAAGGATACTTGAAGGGGAAATAGAATGATATTTGTGATATTATATCGTTATTTTGAAATAAGTCTAAGTAGACCGTGTTCACCCTTATAAAGCAAACAGCTAACCACCTGTGAGGCAATAGTAAGCCTATTTAATATGCCATCAACTTCTCAAAATATTCATATTCCCAAAAGGCTGGCTAGGGAACATGCTTTACTCTGAACATACTTTACTTTGGAAGACATTTTAGTTTTGAATCTTACGTAGAGCTTACATGCTGTCGACTCCTTCACTCATTAGTCACCTCAGCCTGTTGACGAAACAGAGAAAAGAACATTTCTCGCCTCTTTCCAACCACATTATGTTTTATCGGATCCTCGTCAGCTGTCGACAGATCTATGGTTACGCATCGAGTGCACTCGTTCCGGGTGTTGCCGATGCTCTTGCTAACGTTTGTGCAAGATACTCAGCAAATTACAACAGCTGGTCTGTGAACATGGCATATATATCATTAGTATTAGCCTTGATGTTCATGTAATGGAAGCGATGCTTTTAAAAGAAAGGGAACATAAATTAAAGTATATTTAGCACGCTAAAAAGTATCTCGGCAAAAATTAAAGAAAGTGTGAAATCCTATAGGTTAGTGGCTTTTTTAAAGACCTAAACGCATCTATCGTTTGGTTGCAAAGATCACAAATGTCGCAATTCGATGGGGAGAGGGACAACTACCTCCCTGGGCTAAATTTTATTGAGTTTTATGACCCAGTTTTTAACCAATTGGTTTAATCATCTCCCTTAGTATAATGGTTTATTCAATATAAGGAAGAATTTAAAGCCAGCGATTGCCTTTTAAGAGTAAACTAAACTCTAATTATGTCAGAAGTGATTGCAAACTGAGCATTTCTCGGCACTGGTTGGGCACATCCGTTAGTAAACGCTGAATTTTAAGTAATTGCTTCAATATAACGTAGCAGCTATGATGATTAAAGATTTTTTTTTTTGTCAAAACTCCGTACAATTTCCATCCCCCGCCCTCCTTGGAGCCTTTTTCATCTTGAAAAATCACAATGGCGATTAGTCTGAATTAGGCTCTGATCATGACAACAATGGCAAACATCACTTAGATTTCTGTGTGTGGTAGGTGTTATTTATTGCTATCTTTTGGTATGAAATTGTTAACGTCAAATAAATAAGTAAACATGGGTATTAACTTTGAAGGATGGTAGTTTGAGGCGTGTAACTCGCGCATGCACCTCAAACGATAATTTCAAATTTTACTTGAATTTCGAGACACATTTATGTTATCTTTTCCTTTTCTTTGTCTAATTTTACGACTTTGTAAAGACCAAAACCAAAATTATGTTGTAAAACAAAATAAAACATGCACGATCATCCATTCTCCCCACTATGGTCATTCCATATTTCACGCTACAGCAGAAATCGATGGTAGTCACAATAATACCCTTTTAAAAGTAATACTTCTCACAGATTTAAAGAAGATATGTCGTCTTTTGAAATAGCAATAAAATCTATGCCGGATTTTGGATGACGTCACAAATTACCCTTGTCGTAACTTTGATGCGACCTTTGCGGTCTTTTTTAAGATTAATTTTTTAATACTTTATTCTTTATAATGCCCATTGATATGTAAATTCGCAAAGCTTCCGAGGGTGTGGCCCTACTCGAGGCTAACCAGGTCAAGTGGGTAAAGCAGGTCCAGTTGGGAACTTAGACCTCCCATTGTAAACTCAGAGTTCCCATTGTGCATTTTTCATCGTTTGATTACTTGCTTTTTTCCCTCTCCCCCCACCCCACACCACCCACACCCCTAGGATCCCACACACCCCCACCCAACCCCCCGGAAACCCGAATACTAATTTGAGCTCCTGAAATATCACTGAATTTATGATGCACGTAAACACCTTACCTACCTTAATCAGAAATTTTGTCACCAGGTTATCCAACAAGCTTTCGGCTGCAAGTTTAGCAGTCGAGACACTTTTTCACTGTGTTCGTGTAGACTAACTAGTTTTTAACTCAAAGCACCTGCGCAAAACCATCGCTTACGAAAGATCAGAGGGCTTTTATTTTCACAACTTTTGTTAATGAATTACAAGTCGTAACGTGGCGTATGTACTGGGGACACGAGTGAACGTCCACCTCCTTCCTCTTGCCACGACAAAGCAGTGTCCTCCAAGGCCCCCTCTGAAAAATTTTGGATTGCATAATAGCCCAATAGAGATGTAAAGGCTTTAAAAGTTGCGCCGTCCTTAAGGTCTTTGAACCCAGTTTACCCAGCTAATAAAATAGACCCTGGTTACGCAATTCATTTTGTGCCCAATGCGATGCAGCGCTACATGGCACTCAAAGTCTTGTAGAACTTTTTGAAAAATCAAAGTTAACCGTCATATAAGATAAGTGGCAAGTGGTGGGAAATTAGTGGCGCTTAAGATTAACACAGGACCGATGATTTGAGCTTGACCTTAACATGATTTGAACAAGGAAGTATTATAACCGTTGAGGTACTTCAATTGTTCGTACAATAGGTGCAGGCGCCACCATAAATGCAAGGAAAGCTTACCGGAAAAGTTTGGGAAAATACTAGAGAGGCATCGCAAAATTAGACATTAGAAATATTCTTAAATACCTATGCTCTTGCAAAGGGCCTATTGCCCGTTTCTCCCCCTCCCCCATCCTTGCTACGGGCCTGAATGGGTAAGATCACATGTCAAATGTTTGAGAAATTAGACAAGGGAACATTTTATTTTTGTCAGAAATGGAAGGACTGTTTGAATTGCCTTATAATGAAACGTGTTGCACTATAAGGTGGCAAGTTTAAATACTATAAGTAGAATCACAAAGAAGACGCAGTGGCTGTTGGCTCAAGGGCATTTACAACAGGCAGCTGGGCAGTAGCACGACACCCAAGAGGGAATTGGGTCATCAGGCCATAAATCAGTGAAATGATTACTGTGGAATAACGTTTTTAATTTCGTTAGCGCTATGTTCGGGTATTTATAACTTCATCGAAGACATTGCTTTGTGTCTTGTACCGAAATAAAGATTGACATGATCAGTAAAGATAAATGCCTTAAGAAAATAATGTAAAAGGAGAGTAGTTTTGTTTAGAGGGCGCTATTGATATAAATCTTCTTCATCTGTGAGGACAAACGCTGCTAACGGTAAGTTCCACTTCCAAGAAATCGAGTCTTATAAAAAGTACAAAATGGGATGATGCAGTGATAATTATTCATGGTATATACCATGAAGAGAATTAATAATAATGGCACAGAAGTTACAAGTTCAATGTCTTTCTTTATGGGTAAAAGCACTTGTACCTGGTCAAACATCGAAATCGACAGCAAGCTTTAAAGTACCGTAATAACCTAATACAGAGGTGAAGAGCTTCTTATGCTTATAGAAACGTACCCATATGAAGGGAAAGCTTCGTCCCAATGAAGTTTCGCCCCTAAAGGACAACATTTAGCTGAGCAACCTCATGTCACGCGGATAATTTACATAATTGGTCTTCCATGTATGGCTCCATTTTACTGGAGGAAAAGGAACAGGAACTACAGTCGTAGGCAAAATACCGATACCCTTTTTAAGGGCGCATTCCAAATTGCTACTTGCAATCATATATATATATATATATATAAATATATATATATATATATATATATATATATATATATATATATATATATATATATATATATATATATATATATATATATATATATATATATATATATATATATATATATATATATATATATATATATATAACATGGTGGAGTCCGTGCGTTGGTGGAAAATAAATACACAAAATAAGCAGCAGAAAAAGAGCAATGCCTCTGCCACCAACAAAGAAAAACGAAAACGATGGTACATTCTGTTATCCCGTGCTTTATAGATGAACAAAAAGCAAATAGTAACAAAATACAGAATATGTACTGGGGGGATAAAAAGAGGACAAAATAGTGAGCTAAAGGAAACGCCTGTGACAATGTGTTTGCAAATTTGACAACGGGATTTTTTACACGGAGTATTACCTGTGGGGGATCTGGTCTGGGGCTGAGCTGGGACGAGGCAAGTAACCTACGGAGATTGGGAGGTTGGCGTAAGGCCAGTAAGGGTGGCTGTCTAAAATTCTTGGGTAGCTGGGGGTCTGCTTTGAGGGACATGAAATTCCCTTTAATGGATTTAGTCAAGGAGGAAATTTGGGGGGTAGAACTCTTAAGTAAAGGGGATGCGGTTGATAACCGTTTTGGTTTTTATTTACTATATATATATATATATATATATATATATATATATATATATATATATATATATATATATATATATATATATATATATATATATATATATATATATATATATATATATATATTAACATTCACTATTTATTTATCTTTAAGCCCAAAAATGATATTTTCATTCCCACATAGTGTGAGACTGAATGTCTGTCGTCTCCTTCCGTCTCATTCATGAGCTTAGTTTTGTTCACAGGATTGCAAACGGCCCCTATTGCGTATGTAACTAAATGTCACATGCTCCATCATCTTAAAATGAACATTACGTTTGTATCTGAGGAACTCAACAGAGGAATAAATCCACACATTCTACACTGTGCTTTTCTGCAACTCATCAACGTGCATGCCAGATCGACAAGTCACGTTTTACGCTTGTCATGAGACCGTCAAATACACCCACCTACTCCTCTCAATTTGCTTTTCTTACTGACTGAAAAGCAGGAGGGAATATTTTTACAAATGGACTAGAAATAGACAAATTCGAACCCAAGTTTTTCGTTTACACTCTAAAACCAAAACAGTGAACTTAGTAACTCCCTAATAGAGTGACCAGTGTGAATTCACTCCAACAGTGGGTGTTAAGTCACCCCAAGAAGAGTGTAATTGACAATAGAAAAAATGAAAATTCACTCTTCAAATAGCGTCTGCAAAATCGCCTATTTTTTAAGACTGATCCCTCTAGACACTCCATCAAAAGGAAAGCTTTGCTATTTTTGAGGGAATTTCACACTTTTTAGAGTAAATTTGGAGGTGTTTGGAGTGAATTAATCCTCTTATGGAGTAAATTTACACGTTTCACTATATTAGATAATAAGTTCACCCTTTTGATTTTAGAGTGATGATACTGATCCTGTGGTGGATGAGATGTGGCTCTTGTCATTACAATGCAGTTGTTTAATCGTTTTTTCTTCGACTTGGACACAACTATCTAGTCTTATGCAAACTTGTCTTAGCCGTCCATAAAGAAACTTTCTCAAAAATTTGTATGAAATTCAGGAAAGGCTTAGTTACTTACACTTGGTGCCACAAACCGTACGACATAATACAGCTGATGTATTAAAACTGTACTGTAGAAATGTAAAACCTTAGACCAATTGTGTTCAAGACGGTATGAAGGAAAACATAACAGATGTGAAAATTACCATAAAGCCAACAAACGTCTTGGGAAAGACTTTCTAGAGAAAACGCTTAAAATAAATGAATTCGTTCGAATGACACATTACAGTTATCCTACAGGGGGAGAATGGATTTACTTTCGTTTTTCGGGTAAGTGTCTTGACGGGAATTCCCATGATTTCCTCTAATAATGACGTAAGATATGAAGTACCAAACTTCAAGAAAGCCCTGATGAAACTTTCCTTCTTACTTTTGGAGCATCGTTCTCTTTTGCCTGATAACATCTCATCTTATGAAGCGCACTACACATGCACTTGGTATTGTCAGGTTTCACATCTGAATAATAGATTGGCAGTACCAGATTTACCAAAATTACGTAGCATTTGGGCTGGGATAACAGGTCAAGTATGTGTTGATTCCTTTTCACACAATGTGAACACAATGAAAGCATAGATCACTTGAGGGCACAAAAATGGTAATAAACTCAGATAACAGTTAAACCCCACACCGCCTTTGATCTACTGGGGTGTCTATGTTGCATTCTCAAGAAGAAACTTCAAGAAGAAACATATACTTTATTTCCATGTGATGACTTCTGTACAGACTTTTAACAGTTCACTAACATGACATTTCTGGGTGTAACTGCTTCGGAATTTTCATTCCACATGATTTCCCAAGAAAAGGAAAGACAAAAGAATTCACCTGCCTTGCATACCTTAATGTTGTGTTCCTCTGTAATCATATCCATTAGTCTATGTACGCAAAAAAAATCAACCAAACCTGTCTATTGAATGGTGCGCATATATGTTTGAGATATAATTGGTAATAAATGAAATAATGAGATTACAAGCATAGCCTACACGTACGGAGCCAGTGGCCAATGGAGTCAATTTTTAACTCTAATGTAAGGGGAAATGTCTTCTTACTTCAAAAATATATTGTAAAAAAATTTTAAACTCAATTGGTGTGCATTTTCCAGAATGTTTTCCCTGACTTTTCCCTCAGGATTGACGCCCATGTGCACAGCGCGTAAATTACCTGTAATAAGCTTAAGGATTTGCGGGAATGGTTACACGATTTTAGAAAGCTTTGTGTCTGGAAATATATTTAACGAAACCATGATTCTATCGAAAATTAAAGTCACCCTACCCCTTACAGAAACATGTAACTTAAACGCCCCTTTAAAAAAAAAAAAAAAAAAAAAACGCGCTCCCATTTTCATGTCACCGGCTGCGAAAAGTCCATCTGTTGCGACATAAGAGGCATCGAGGACTAAAATCCCTTGTCATTAGTCGGGCAAGAATACCATTGAATCAAAACGTTTTTACCATTTGACCCACTGAAAAGTCACTTTGCTCGTAGAAACTTTATTGTCTTGTTACGGGTCTGTATACCAGCTAGGTGGAATATGGATTCGCGTACGTAGTATATAAACCTTCCCATGTTTCAACCACACGTAGCTGACTATTTGACATACAACTATTTTCGTCTGTCTTTTGACACGGACCCATACACTGAAAACAGATCAAATACAAATTTGTTACCGAGAGTTAGCCGAACTGGCGTAATTGTTGGCTTAAACTAGTTTCGCAACGTTTAATATGATTAGCCTACAAATGAGTAAAGATCTTCTGTCAAAGAGTCCTGAGTGTAGAATGATGAGCTAGATGTCTCTCTTTGAATCACGTGGCCTGAAGGAGAGTGCGCACGGTATTTTACACTATTAAAAGTGAACACTCTCCTAATTAAGAAAATTCAATTTTTGACACTTTTAGATTTAGAAAAATTTGGTCCTTGATATTGGTTTATGTTTTAATTGCAACTATTGGGGTCGACTGGACAAGCCAGGTCTATGTGTCATATTTTTGTACGGATATCAAAAATGAATTTGGACTATTCTTTAAATGTTAACTTAAGGTATGGTCGCTCCTCCTTGGGATATCAAAACACAAATCAACAATGTACCATTCATGGTGTGAAGCAAGCGTGAAACGCCTTGTTTCTTTACTAAAATTAGGTACTTGAAAAGGCTTCAAAAACACGATTTTGTGATTGTACGGTGCCTTTTTACGTTCCAACTTTGTCATGTGTTTGTCGTGCAGACACTCACACTCGAAAGGTCAACTGAGATTTTTAGGAGCATGTACGGATATTAGTGCCGTCCTTAATTTTTCGGAAGAAATTTTGATTAGTAAGTACAGGTTATGAAAATATTCAGGTTGGCTGGAAGCTCGGAACAAAGATAATGTTGAAATGGTTAAAACGAAAGGTACCATAACTGAAAATTAATGTGCACGTCCTGTTCTGTTTATCAAAATATCTAATATTCATATGCAATACCCTCAAACGTTGTTACGCATGTCCCTGCTGGGCAAATCGATGGCTTGTCATTCAAGATGGAAGAACCTGTCAAAGCCCATCAAGTACTCCATGTGGTCGATGAGAGGCCGGGCATCCAATACAAAGGACTGTCGATGGTTTAGAGGAACTAGGTCAGAATTTTGAGAAATTAGTGAGAAATCTGAGGAATAAGTCCGACCACCGATACCCTAAGTCAGAATTCTGAATATTTTCTTGGGGGGGGGGGGGGGGGCGCTAAAGTTCGTCGCAATCAGTGCGCTAACTACTTTTCTGGCAGTGACCAAAACTAGGTACCGTGCGCCAGGGGGATGATTTTTGAAAGTTCCTTGTATACACAATGATTCAAGAAGTATATGGAAGAGTATGGAAGCAGTTCCTTGGAGTCAATACTTACATCCCCAGAAGATAAATCACAAGATGTACCCTACTCACCACTTTTAAAAAAGGAATTTCTTTTTTATTATTTTTTTTTATTTATGTTTTATTTTTTTTTTGTATTTACACAATGAACCCAGATGGGAACTTTTATTCCCTTTTTAAAAAGTCATTCTTTCAGTTTCCGTAATCCCGCTTTCTTCATTTTTTCCTTATTGTCAACAGCAAATTGCATGAAAGAATGGCCGCCATCGGCTCAAATACTGCTGTGATGTTCATATCAAGCCCAGAGATGGCAACATACTGTAATAGGTTCTATTACCACGGCCATTCTGTGTAATGAGAGGGCTAGAAATTGGGTTATATGGATTAACAGATCGTTGCAGGACCTGAAATATGACTTGAGGCTATATTTGTAATGAATCTTTATAAAAGTGTATCATACTGTATTTTTTTAATTCCCATCAATCAATGTCGACTTCGGAAACTTAGGAAAATCATAACTTTTCTGCCGAAGGAGTATATTTTCTACAAGATAAGTACACTCTTAAAACGTCGGGGTTAAATTTAACCAGGATTATTATTTATTATTTATTATATTATGTGTTCTATTTTCTCCAACACAATCCTGGTTAATTTTTAACGCACATTGCGGTTAAACTAACACAAATTTTGGTCAACTAAGATTTGAGCACGCTTAACCAGGATTTGCGTTAAAATTTAACCAAGATTGTGTTGGAGTTAATAGAACACCGATGCTGGTTAAATTTAACCCCGATATTTTTAGCGTGTAATTTTCCCTTAAAGACCCTGTTCTCTCCCCAAGCAGTACCGAATCTCATACTCTTCTAACTGAAGCTCCTCCCACAATTGTCTGAAATTCAATCCTCATTCAGAGACAATCTCGGTTGATTGCTTCGAGTCGAGTATAGAAAAGCTCAATGTTTATAAACAATGCTGTGTAATGCTGTGTAATAAAAGCTTTGGTACTCTGCAAAAGTTTTTTGAATTATCTGTCAATTTAGGAGCTGAGCCAATGGGGAATTTAAGTACACCACTACCAAAAATGTGGTTTGTGGTGAGAGGATTGGCCCTTTAAGGGTTCCGAGACTACATCCCATTATCACGTAAAGCGTAACCTTCCGACCTTTATACGATGGGAATGTTGAGTGTAGATTCATTTTGAGCTGGATGATTTTAGAACAATGTTCGTCGTATGATTATAAAACACAAGGGAATTAAATGCAAAATTCAGTTTTAAGTTCCTTCGTGAATCTCTTTATTTTTCATTTTATATTTTTATAGGCACTTTTAAAAGTATCTCTAACAATTGAGGCTTCGTGCACATGTATAAATACATATATAACATCATACTGCGTTAATGCATCAGATTTGCGGTCAGGAGGTCGAGAGTTCCAGTCCTGGCCGGTTCATACTGAAGACTTTAAAAACAGACCCTACTGCCATTGTGCTTGGTGCTCAGTATAACATGGAGCAGGAAAAACAAGCCAGTGAGCCACAACTGGAAAAGGCCATGGCCGGCTCGACTCGAGCCAATCGGTTGGAAACTGCCAGTGGACCGTAAAACCTCATCTAACCTAACCCTCTACGTATTCCCATCATGATTTGCTAATAACGTCCCTTCCCGTGCATTACCCATGTTAAAATATTGCGATTAGAACCATTTAGGTTACCTTATACCCATACTATATTAAGGCCATGTGATATGAATATAGACATGTCAATAAAAACCAAAATTTAGCCCAACAAGTAGGATTCATTTTTTTAATCCTAAACTTCCCCATGTGTATGTGCCTATTTCAACTTGTGTTAATCCTATTATGTTAGACGGACATTAGTACTTTCATCATAATCCATACAAGGACAATAATTGAACTATCGTGTAAATTTATATCCCTACCCTTTATAACCGAGATGCGTGGTCTTTGTTCTCAAGTAATTCTCAAGTGGAAGTAAACTCATCATCAGAATTAAAAAGTGTAATTCTGCAAAACCGCCCTCACACGGCATTTCTCCCAGGCTCCGCCGGGCTATTGCGTAAGTTACAAAGTATATATATAAGTGAACTTTGACATAAGCTTCAGCCGTTATGTATGGAGAATTAACTAAGTTTTTCTAGGACGATGTAGATTTGAAATTGTCAATGACATATTACAGGCCTACCAATTATGTCCTTTGTCAAACATGTTCTTGTCATGTCCCTATAGGAGTTGTTCTCTTAATAAAAGAATGTATTTTTGGTTAAGTGGTGTCCAATTCATTACGCCAATGATAGTCTTTTGAAAGTTGCGCCATACTATATCCCTGATTGTCCCTCCTGATGGGTGTTTGCCCTCCTCTACAGGCCTTTTTTTTTTTTTTTTTTTGTTAAAGTGAAGTTCATTATATTTTACTCCCTGAAGTGTAGGGAGAGGGGAAGATTAAGTAAAGCAAAGCGCCCGCTATTTGCAGTGTTATTCCTTCCGACCCATTCAAAGTAAACGATATATATTTCGTGAAAGTTCAATAGCGCCACTCTTTGCAGAGACAATAATATATACGTAGCTAGTTAACAAGTGGCACATTAGGTTAAACTTGGCGGTATTTGACGGGAAAGGATATTTTACTAATTTATCCATTCGGAAAGAGATAAATACGCTAGCTTTTGATCGCAGTAATTTAATTTGTCCCTTGCCGTACACATTAATGTTTCTTTAATTTAATCTGAGCTTCGAGCCAATTGCAATCAAAAGTTAAAAAAGGAGTCACTATTTGTGCGGTATTTGATCACTTCGAGCAGTATATGCCTTGGCCTTTTGGTATTTGACCATACTGGTCGTCTTCCGACCTAGTCCAGGTTAAATTCGACCACCTGAGTGGTAATCGACCGAGTTAGTAAGCATAATTCGACCATAGGTAGGGCTGGATTCGATCCAACGTAGTAGTTTTCGATTTGTCTTTTTAAGGCGTTTTCCATCTCATCAAACTAAAATTTTCATTGTATGCACAAATTCCTGTTGAAATTTCAATATGAGGAGGCAATTCCGTGTACCTGACGTATGGTCGCTTATATAATATCAGAACTAAAGAAACTGATTAGAAAAATTTGGAAAATGTGCAAACACCAAAAGAGTCGAAAACAACCTCAATACTTAAACACTGAATGGTGCAATTCGACCTCATTTGGGGGAATAGAAACACTGAATGGTACTATTCGACCTCATGTTGGAGAATTCAACTTCTAACTTCGATTATCTAGGTCACAATTCGACCATTCTGCCATGTCAATATCAATGTAAGTTGTGGTTTTTTATGAGTGATAGGTATGGAGGTGATCAAGGGCGGCGATATTTTCTCATTATGGGGAAGCACCGGGGGAAATTGTCTTATTTTACAAAAAAAGTGTAAGAAATTATAAAATCAATGAGCGGTTTCTGAAATATTGGGAGACATATCCTATCTGCTAGAGATCGTCGTCCATTAGATTGATGGGTTCATAGAGACACGGTGGGGTCACGTCCCCCTGGAATTGATGTGGAAACAGAATAATTGTTACTTGTAGCAGGGACTAACGGGGCTAGAGGGACTTTGATGATTGGGCGCTCCCCCTTTCCATTCTCTCCATTCAGAATTGATTTCGCTGCCCGTGTGTTGTAACTAAATGATAACACCTTTGTGGACGATATCTTTGAACAATTGTAAACAATTATTATACTGTTTTACTGATTTTTCATTCTTTAATCTAATATGTTCAAAACGTTTTAATTTTGTTTTTTGCCAGCGTTAGTACCAAATGAATTGGACTTGATTCCGAGATTTATCTCCACAAAAAACGGAATTTTCTACATATTAATAGGAGCACCTTTTCTTATCGTTGGTTTCCCAATTGTAATCATTTGGTTGGTTTGTCGTTACGTAAGGAGGAAACTAAGGGGTAGGTATAACATCTGTCCTTCGGTTTATCCAGGGAGCTGGTAGGGACAGATTCTCTTTAGAAAAGATGGTCAACAGTTTACATAACAAAGAAAAACAAAGGGACCGGTCCCTCAAAGTTTGATACTTGTGAAATGGGAGAACTATGTTTTCAAGTACCTATCAGCCTATTTTTGATAGATACTAAATAGGTTCAAGATATGACTGCTGTGTCTTCCTCGTAACAGCTCCCTGTTTTTTTTTTTATTATTTTAATTTTTTTTTTTTTTCATTTTTATTACTTCATTTTTTGTACAACCTTTTCACGTTAGCTCCATACTTCTAACATACTACGACTGAACTATTTCCTCCATCGAGTTACATTATTCACATTGTTATTAGCAAACCCAAATAAGCTGGCACCTTCCAACTTCACACCGGCTCATATGAAACTTGAATATTTATCTGGTTCGTGTACACTGCCGACCAAAGATATCCAATCGTAATGATTGAAGAAATTCATAATTCTTTCCTATGAATTGAATCAGTTTAAAGATTGATAATGTATGCCATGCACATTTTACATTCTAACTGTTGTCCGTGAATTATTTTTTTTAATTCTGAATAGAGAATCCGACAGACCATTATTCGACGTAAGTTTCTAGACTCGTTTTCATTCAATCGAACAACAAACAGTAAATTTGAATACTATCCATTACACATGAAAACATGAACAGCAAGTGCTTCCATAAAAATTGAATATATATATATATATATATATATATATATATATATATATATATATATATATATATATATATATATATATATATACTTTTCTATATATTTATATATATATATTCAATTTTTATGGAAGCACTTGCTGTTCATGTTTTCATGTGTAATGGATAGTACCATTTAGAAGAATATGTTATTGGAAGGACGTTTTGTAAAAAGAGTTGAAAATTTGGCAATTTGGTAGTTTCTGTTTCAGACCTCCTGCCATTCCAACAACCTATTGGGTGAAGCGACTTTATTTTTAATAGCCAAAATGAAGAACACGACTACACTGTTAAAAAATTTCTCTGTAAATTTACATAATTTTTATGGCAATTTTTTTCCAACCAAATAATGTTTTTTACAGCCAGACTGTAACGGTGAAAAAACATTAAGAGTTTGTTTTTTCTTTACAGTTTTTGCATGTAAATAAGTTTACAAAAGTCTACTGTAAAATCGAATAACAGAATTGTTCTGTTTAGTTTACCTTAATTTTATGTGAATTTACAGCCTACTGATTTCATTCCCGACGTTTTAATATTTATTATAATATCGGTTTTTTACCTTTCATATGTTATTACGAAACATACATTTTACCATTACGTAGATCAGGTATTTGCTTATCAACGTAATGTATCGTTATGAAATTGTTTTCAATTAAAACACATTGATGATGCTTTGTTGTCACATTGTTGTCAAGTAGACTGCTATCTCTAGGAACTTTGTAATTTGAAAGTCACATTTTTTGTACAATATAATAATTGTTTTTAAAATAAATATGACAACGAATGCAAATACATTGGTTGCAAACATTTCCAGACAAGGTAAACAATAAGTTTATCACTTTCTGATTAAAAGAGGATATTATTCAAAGCAACAGCAATCCTTTTGTTAGGGAAATGCCTACAAAATAAGCTCCACCCATTTATGCAAAATTTAGATTTTCGTCATAAAGTGATAAATTTACATACTCTTTCAAGTAAATTTGTGTAACGTTTTTAATTTGCTCCGATGAAGTGCATGAGCGCCTGTGGCAATGAGTTGACATCAGTATACCAATTGTCAGTGCTCTGAAATTAGGGCCTAACAATTTCTTTTTACTTAAAAATGTGTGACAAAACACCAGTTGTATTATATTTATAACTAACAAGGTAATAACTAAGTATGCTTTTATAATAAATGTAAGTTAATTTTCAAAAAGGGCCAGAAATTTGCCATTAATGTTTTTTTTTTTTTTCTTTTAAACTGAAACTTCGCAGAGCAATGCATGTTATATATTGAAAATTTTCTGGCTATTTCTTACTTGTTTGCTTGGGCTTATTTTTGTTTCTCTTTCAGCCTAAAAAATGAATGTTTGTTTAATGACAGTATATTTATGTGAAATCAGAAAAATACAAAATACTGTTAAAATTTCTGTAAATTTACAGAAAAAGTTTTACAAAGCAGTAAAATTTGGTTAAAAAAGCAGACAGAAATGGTTTTTCAAATAAACAGAAAATACATGTTAAACAACCTTTTTCTATTGTAGCAATACAAAGTGTCTGTAAAGATACAGAAAATCTCTATTAAAAGTAAAATATAAAAAGTTTAAGTTAAAAATGTCTGTAAATTTACAGAAATTTTTAACAGTGTAAGCTCGGCTGCAAAGGAAAAATGCATGATGGGAATAGAACATAGATATCTCAAATGGAGGAGGGGGTTAGGCATGTGATTCTGTACACAGACATGGGCCTATGTAAAGACAAAGCTCATCGTTGTGTCTGGTCGTATAATTTTGGCTTCTCATTTGTATACAGTAGTGAGGACCTTAAAAAGCAAAGCAAGTCGCTGAGCAAAAGCAAAGCACATATTTTAGAAATAAAGCTCGTATCTTTCCCATTTTTCTCTTCACACTTATAGAGACTTGTATCTGACACCGATAGATAGTTCGACCGGCGTTTTTACAAGTCTAGGAGATAACCAGGTTACATGTCAGGCAGGTACTGATGACTTGATCTGTAAAGCTTATGTGAATATAGAGCATTTAATTTATGTCGGTGGGTTAATTTGTTAAATGAATTAAAGGGGCAATCATAGTTTGACATCGAATAATAACCTTTTGTTTCAGCACTCTTTTCCCTTTTTACCTGATTATTTTTCAAAATCAACAAATATTGAGGAGATCTCAAAAGTGAGAATTGTTAATTCCGTGTTATTTATATCAAGTGGGACTTTTGTAGCTTCAAGTTCTTCCGGTAAAAAAATTCCACACAGACGAGAGAGCCTCCATTCTATATAGAGATACCAATTACGACTCCAAACCGTGGTGACATATCCTTTTCTGTTACTTTTAACTCAATGTATGATTAAGAACCAGAATTTAAGTCGTAGAAAACTTAAAAACCAAACTCTGATTGCCCTCTTAAAAACATTGTCCGACTACGAACTTTAGGGTTCTTTTACATAAACTTCTACGTTTTCTTTGATCGATGACGAACTTTTAAACAATGATGTCGTATGAGTAATTTTACAGCTTAGAATTGCCTCACGGACTTGTTTCTCTTGATTTAAAGTATGTCTCAAAAAGTGAAATATAGTTTCATCTGTCTGAATATTTATTTCTTCTTCTTCTTTCAGTTGTACACGAAGGATTTCGCCTACCTCCAAAGTAGGTGTAATATATTATTTTAAAATTATTCAACGTTTTTGTTTGAATGAAATTGTTATGATTTTTTACAACAAATTTTCTTTGCATTTTGTTTTATTTTCTTTTAGCCTAGCGCTACCTGAAATACCAGGTGCTGCAATTCCCGATTACTGTGATACCAAAATAGCTGAAGGTAAGATTTATAAACTACCTTTGAACCATATACGCCAATACTGAGAACATGATAATTGCGATATTGAAGACGTTACATTCCGACATCTGCATCGGTCTAGCATCCTTGTTATTTATTTCGTTAAATTGGGGAAAAAATAATCTAATCCGGATCAGTTTCTACCCAAATCAGATCAAATACATTATCAGATTTAGAATTTAATTTTGGTTAGCCGCACTGGATAAATGTATGTAGTTATTTAAAAAAAACCTTGTCATGCATGAGTTATGGCTAATGCGTATGGTAGCAGAGGATCTGTTAGGATAAAGTGTGACCCAGGAGTTACATTATACGTGACGGCAGTGGTAGACACATCTGCGTTCCTGTAACCTATACTGCAAGTTATGTGCTTAATCTTTAATATCGGCCGTTTGTATTGTATTCCTTTCGTCTCATTTATGTTCATTATTTATCACTCTCCATGTTATGTTTGTTATTACTTATACATATGAAGTGATGAGACAAATAAACGAAACAAAGGGAAGTCTACAAGGGTCTTTTTGTATGTGAAACCACTATGGAGACATGTTTACCATACTGTGTGACTTCAAGCACCCGCGTATAGTTTTATTTCGTCATTTCTTTCCTCAAGGGAATTGTATAAATTCTAGCCATCAATTTTCTTACCCATCGTTCTTCCATCCACCCTCTTCTTTTCTGCCACAACCAATAACCGCACTTTTCTGTGTTTCAGGAATTATCACTTCGTCAAAGAACACCCCTTGAAACGCAGAAATTTAAAACATTCGTTGCTTACTGAATTAAATACAGTAGTACGAAAATATTAGATAGTCTTTCATGCGCTTATTTTTAGCTAATACTGTCGTTCTCTGTTCCCTAATGTTACAGAGTATTCAGACACTATCGAAAATCCGTAAGTCTTGCTCTTCATATGCTTCATGTAGACAATAATTCTCAACTATAGATATAGTGAGATAGGAAAATGTATGCTTGAAATTCCAGGGAAACTTCCGATTGAAGCTGCTTTTAAATAAAATAAATTTTAACAAGGATTATTGTTCATATTTGCATGTAAAACCTGAGAACACCATTCTCCTTTTTTTAAAACACCTTTGGGAATTTTTGTAAGCTGGTGGTTAAAACAACATCTTTGACAAGGGATTATCGCATTTCAGCATTGTATCTAAATCTTCTGTCTACAGGTTTAAATTATTGGAGAACTCTTCACGAAGGAAAAAACCAAACTTGCCTCCAAGAAATAAGGAGAAAGAAAGAAAGTATATTTTCATTTCATAAACGTAAAACGGAATTGCAAATTTGATGCAGATTTTCGTAACATTATCTTTTGTAGGGCCGAGATCATTTTTGATGTTTCCTTTCATACACACACAAGTTGTTTTAATAGGCTATGACGCAGAGCAACATGAAAGATTAAACATTTAAATAAACTCGTTTTATGTCTGTTTCTATTCCAGAGTCACGCCATGTTTCACCTCCAAAGTAAGACTTTTTAAAAATCATACTTTCACTAGTACTTCACATCTATATCTGCTCATTTAAGGAGTTGTCATGACTTTAATTTTATTACATTTTGATGTATATTGATTTTTTTCTGATATTGTCTTTATTTTATGAAGCCTGCCGCTTCCAGAAATTCCACCGGAAAAGATTGCCGAGTATTCAGACGGGGAAACCGAAAGTAGGTCTAAAAGACAGCCTTTTCTTTCAAAAAGATAAACGTTTTCTTCTCCGGAAATCCTAATACGATAACCTCTATTAAAATTGTAGACTGTTGGCAACCCAAGAACTGAAAGGCATTCTACTAGTGCTTCCTACTAAACCTACCTAGTTCTCTCGTGACATCAGATGGACTTCCCAAATGGAGTTAGTTAGACGAAGTTTTACGTCTCAATTTCCAACCCATTGGTTTAAATTTGCCCGTGCAGGCCACGGTCTTTCTTCAGTATCGCCCACTATAGCTTGTTTTTCCTTACCGGTATTCTCCTGTTTATGCTGAGTACCGAACACAGCAGCAGTACTAGGTTCTACTTTTAAAGTCTTCCGGTATGACCCGACGAAGTATCAAACGGGTTACTCAGTACCTACCTGCTGCCAGTCGGATGCTCTTGCCACTTGACCATGCTCTTCGCATGGAGTATTATCGACCATGTCTGAGGGCAATCAATGTAGGCAAGTACAGGTTTGTCCTCAGACGTGGTGGATGCTAACCCTAGCTGTGACTTCACTGAGAACTATCTGTAGACATAAACGTCATCACCTCCTAGAAAATCGTCATCTTAAAGGAAGTGTCGCACTGTTTGGTATGCAATATTAATGCGCACATGAAACTCCACGAAACGAGACGTCACGAAGAGCGAAAATTCACTTTAAATAAAGGAGTAATCCCGGCAGGCGATCGTTGAAGAGTGATTTTTCACTCTTCTTGGAGTGAATCGACAGTCGACACACCAATGACATTGATTTTACACTTTCGCTCGATTAAAGAGTGACTTCTGTTCACTCTTTTATCTTTAGAGTGCAGGTACCGATTACTATGCTAATTTAGTCTTCGTATGTAAGTAGTTATCGTCACCTGGTGTGACCTGGTCTTCAAGGCTATGGTCCTTCTGTGTACTCCAAGAAAGTAGGTCTATTCTCATGCAGATCCTTACAAGTTATGTAATTATTTATTTTCCTTATATGAAAAGTTATTTACCTAATGTCTCTTCCAATCAATTTATTCAAAAAAGATATGGGGGAACTTTTGATTATTTAAATGATTGTTTATTTTTTGTTTAATTGTTGGATTTTCATAACTTTCTTCAACCCTCTTTTCTGTCACAATGACGACAGATCATTATGCAACAACAGAACAAACTACCGGTACTGCTCGAGGAAAAATATTTCATGAAAAGGATATTTGTCCCATTTTGGAGATAAAAACAGGAAAGTTATACATCAGATGGATGGGCACTATTGCTGTATCAACAGAGGCAAATAAATGCGTAATAATGACAACAGTAACTGGTAAGCTAGTATAATTACTCCAACCATTTTATGTACTTATCAATTGTATAAGACGCACACTCTGACCCTCAGGCAGAGATGAGTCGAATGCGGTTGGTTCCTCTTTAATATTCAGTATTTATCTCTGAAAAAAATAATAAAAATAGACTATAGGCATAGCTAGTGTTTCAAACAAATGTTTATGATGTGATTGCGCGAATACTTACACCTGCACGTAAAACCTACATTCGTTGACAAAACTCCTTGGAACACCCATTCCCAGCTTCCCACATAGCAATGTTGAGTGAAAAAGGGTAAAAGACACCTTTAACGCTCAAAGGGACAATGAGACCATATTTACAAATAAAAATTATCTGTTATTATACAGTAGTCTGACGTTGTGATTGGTCACCGTGTGAATAAAGCTGTATAGTTTTGCATCTTAGTGTGTGGAATTTTGTCACCCGAACAAATTTAAGTACAGTAATTAAGAGTAATTGAAACAAAATCAACAATTCTTCTAGCTTGGAAGACCTTTTCAATGTCTGTTTATTCTGGTAAACAACCAGATAAAAGGGGCAAAGTACTTAAACAAAACATTAATATTCGCTGTCAAACTCTGGTCGTCCCTTCAACATTCATACGGGGAGGGGTGACGTTTAACCTTATACTGTACTGGTGAGAAAGATAACTAATTGCCTTATGAAAATATCATCACAGGTAAACTGGTGAAAGGCGTTCCAACAGTCCTGTCAAAGATTGTAGGTGTGCTCGTTGTACATCCTTAAAATGCAGAGGTTAAGTTAAACAAGATCGGTGTTATTCTTACTCTAACATAATCCTAGTTAAATTGTACATGAAATCCTGATTAAGCTAATGCAAATCTTGGTTAAACTGACACAAATTATAATTGACGTAACTTTTATTTGAGTTAGTTTATCTAGGAAACTTAACCAGGGTTGTGTTGTCGTAAATAGAATACCGATCTTAGTTAAATTTAACCTCGAGGTTTTGAGTGTAATCGTTCTTAAACAGATATATGTATAAGTCTCCCGTTATTGTTATCATATACATCAGATGCAGTATTAACATCCAAAGATATCCAATGGGACGCCTTTGTAAAGAGAGCGATGGAATTACCAAAGTCTAACAATATATCAAAGATAGAAGGTATCGGCGTTGTAAAAGGTACGTCTTGGTTAAGAAACGGTAACCTTTTGATGTAAATATCTTGATTCCTCTCATACCATTCATATCATACTACGTAAGATGTTTTATGACCATATTAGAAATTTCTGATAAAAACTTGCTGATAAATTAATGCAGCTGCTAATTATTTAACTGATATTCAGCAAATGATTTCTAAGCATTGCACTTTAATATTAAACATGACTGACCTTAATATCTCTCTGAAAAAATAAATCGTTTCGTTGAATTTATAAATTCGGTAATTTTGGTAATTTCTTCCACTTTTGTATAATCTTCATACAGGAAAGATTCATTTAATTCACGAATATTTAGTTTATGGTACTCTCGATGATCGCATAAACTCAGGGAAAAATACAACAGAGAGTGGAAATGCGACTACCCATATGTCACCATCAGAGGTTATGAGACATTTGCTGGGTATCTTAGAAGGAATGGAACTTATTCACTCTTATGGGGTACGTATTATTCATCGAATAGAACCGAAAAAGATAATAGAAATACAATTCCACCCGTTGTTACTGAAAGTGCGTTCACAGGCAGAAATCGTATGGTTGGGGGCGCAAAATTTTTTTACCTCTGTAAAAGTAAGCGGGAGTTTGGACATTTTCTTTCTCAGTGGTTTCCCATCTTAACCATAAGAAAAAATTGCGTTTCCCTCTCACACAGCAGAGTTCGGTTTTGGTGTACACGCGTCTGTAAAATTATTTTGTCGAGAAATCGTGTAGAAGAATTTAATCATAGCCAGTCATTGCACAAGTTTTTCAGCAGAAAAGCCAATGGAACTGTAGTGTTTAAAAGGCTTTGTGCAAGAACAGCATTTTCCAAAACATGTTTAACAAGATGTTTCTTGATCCTTTGATGCTATTGTAGTGTATCGATTGTGTTCTTTGTTCGGGTTAGGGATTAGGTTGTTAGTCAGTGAAGAAGTTTCTTCTTACAGTGCGCATCGCCTTAAATATTCCCTTGCAACAAACCAAAACACAATTGTTTTCAGTTTGTTGCACAAGTATACAGACAGGGCGTGCTACAAATCTCGAAACCTTTTAAAAATAATTTTAAAAAAATTCATATCAATTTTTTGAAAATAAGTTGCAAGATTTTTTTTTTTAGCCAGAAATATTTTGGGAATGTTGCTCTTGTATGCAGGCCTTATACGCCTACGTCATTAGCCAATCTTGTTTGTCGGTAGATCTACCTATTGCAACCCCGGGCTCCTTGAGGTAGTTTAATAACAAGAAATAATTAAAGTTTTAATTTATTTAATATTTGTTTTCGACTTTCGACTTATTTACATCTACGAATTCACAAGTTTAGGTAGACGATATGGTTAAGGTATAGATATCAAGTTATTTAAGTAGTTAAAGGCATGTTATTCCGTTTGCTTAAAAAACATAGATTAACTTAAAACTTAAGACATTCTTCGCTACTTTTCGTCAGTTTCTTCATCCTGGATTAACAACTCAAAAGATTCTCTTATCGGACAAAGGAATCTGTAAACTTTATGATTTCTGTCTATCAGAAGATGCGGGGAAAATTATTACAGTTAGAAGAGCTAAGGTCAGTACCAAATAATATCCTAGTACAAACATTTCTTGCTCATTATTTAGTTTATTTGCGAATAGTTAATCGTCATTAAGGAAGTCGACAAACCAGGGAACTCTTCAATTCCTTGGACACACGTTTTACATGAATAACTTTGTTTTTTTTAGTTTTTTTTTTTATTCTTATTTTAGGCAGTATTTTATGAAAACCAGCTCCCTCCAGAAGTAACTCTTCGTTGTGAATATTCGTCTTCGAGCGATGTGTGGGCTGTAGCAGTCGTGATTTGGGAAATAATGTCGCACGGTAGGGAGAAACCTTAGGAGCATAAAGTGGATGAGTTGCCAGTATCTCAAACCCACCCTGGACAAAAAAGTTGATTTCAATGTAACATGTTTTGTAGGGAAAATCATATTTTGATTGTATCTTTCGTTATTTGGCTTAATTCGGGGCAAACAAACTCTGCTCCATGTGAAATATCTTTCTTAAGTTCACAACTTGGGAATAAATTGCACGCAGTTGTCATGAAATATCTTCTTGCATTGTAACCCAAACATTAATTAATACAGTCGCGTAACCAGGAATTAGCGAGCTTTAGATTGCACGACCACCCATTACAACTTCAGCATAATGACCAGTGGCGTCACCAGACATTTCATTCTGGGGGACACTGAGGAGGCACAACGATTTTATGGGGGGACATTGCTAGACTCCACTGCGCCGGCGGTCCCACCGAGCGCGAAGCCCGAGGATAAACGGGTGGGATCCAGCTGCTGCGTTTTAGCGTGTTTGTGAGGTATTAAAGACGTTATTTAAGGGTACTTTTATTGACTTAACACTGGTCTAAAAATTACCCCCAGGGTAACTTCAAGTAAGCCTCTCGGTAAAAAACCACTGATTCAACTACCAAGAGCTTATCCGGCTGACATTTTTGGTGGGGGTCCAGGGGGCGAAGCCCCCGAAGCTCCTGGGTTTTAACGTGTTTTGAGGTATTTAAGACGTTATTTAAGGGTAATTTTATTGACTTAAGTTGGTCTAAAAGTTACCTCCAGGGTAACTTTCAAGTAAGACTCTCGGTAAAAAACCACTGTTTCTATTACCAAGAGCTTATCCGGCTGACATTTTGAAAATGGGGTAGATGATCTATAGAGAAAAAAGTTGATGGGCACTTCAATGTTTGTCTAAGTGGGGGTCCAGGGGGCGAAGCCCCTGGACGCTCCTGGGTCTTTAGCGTTTGTAAGGTTTTAAAGTTGTTTTTTTTAAAGGGTTGTTTTTACACTGGCCTAAAAAATTACTTACAGGGCAATTTCGAGTAAGATTTTATTTTTAGTAACAACACAAACGTTAGTGAAACTACTCTCAAGAGCGTATCAGGCTGACAATTTGAGGAAGGGGAGCTGCACCGTGACTATAAAGAGAGAGAAAGGCAGTTGATGGGCGATAAGATGTGATCCTCTGAAGGAAAAAATGAAGGATTAATCCTTCTTGAAGGGTTACCTGAGCTGTGCGTCACCTCCAATTGACGTGGTCGGAAGTGTGAAGAAAATTTTGAAAAAACGTAACCCCTCAGACAGCCGGAAATGGCATGTCCAAGGTTTTTTGCGATATTTTCATTTGGAAAACATGAAAATTTACTGCCTTTTCTTTTCAACAGAGGAATGGAATCCTAAAAAATTCATAGTCACACCCTGACTACAGAAGACATATTTTTTTTTGAAAATCTCAAATCTTAGTTGGGGGGGGGGGGAACACGATCCCCCCGCCCCCGCCCTCGCCCCCTTGGCGACGCCACTGGGCTATTGACGTCACCATCTGGGTTGCGCCTGACGGTGAAGCGATATTCCACGTTTCGCTCAAAACGGACATAGACAAAGATGACGTAATTTCGTCGTAGATGGCGTCCGCGTCGTGAAATCTAAAGCTCCCTATTGTCAAAGAGAGGGCAAAACGTGTAGCCCTACTATCCCAGCGTAGCGTGGCTCCATCATAATGAGTCTGAGTAGACGCTAAGCTGGCAAAATGTTAGCCGAAAATACCAGATGGCCTCCAAAGTGTCATTTAAAGGGCACTTTCAAAGCCTTACTAGTTAGATGGAGTTTCACGGCCCAGTTGCCAACCTATTGGTTCAAGTCGAACTAGCCACCGTCCGGCCTTTTTTCAAGATGTGGCTCACCCGTTTGTTTTCCCTACTCCATTGCTAATGCGGAGCATCACGCACAACGGCGGTAGGTTCCATTTTTAGTCTTTGGTATGACACGATCTGAGAATCAAATCCAGGCCTTCCGCGCGAGAGGCGGATGCTCTACCGCTAGGCCTAACACGCGGTCTTTCAAGGCCTTGCAGGTTGAATCGAAGCATAGTAGGACATGGAATGCTGGCGATATCAAAAAACACATTAATTCATACCAAACGTATACTCAATGGGGCGGCTGCCCCTTCGCCTCTCTTTGTCTCCTGACTACGGGCCTGAATAAGGGCTATACATTACCCAGCGCTGACGGAATTTAGAATTCTTATGTAACGAAAATACTAAATAAAACCGTGGAAACGTCAAACAAAATGTAACTTATCAAAGAAAACAAGGCAATCCGACAAACAAAACAAAAAAAAAGAATGCTTGAAGCTAAGGATATATTTTCCCCGGAAAAGTCACTTTACCTCACGTACCACTTAACTATCACACACTCTACACAAAAGACAAATTACTGTATGCATAAAAGGATGGGTGAATGGGTAAAATATTAATTTTTTTCTATTTGTAATTATCTTGATTCCCGAAACAAAAATATGACTTGTTTTTGTTTTCTATTAAATTAATCAAGAGGTAGCATATCTAGGCTCTCATCTGTAATCTTTCATTCAATTTTTTACCTAATTTATTAAACATTCACCAATCTTTCATGCGTATTTGTAAAGTATACTGTAAAGTAGTATATAACCTTACTTTAGGCCGTGTGTTATGGAGTGTAGTACTGTGTCAAGTTTTCTAGGTCTGAGCAAACATTGTGCAGTCACAATATGTGTCGTTAATTTTCAAACATCCATTTTCTAGGTTTGACGTTATACCTTCAACCTAAAGCTATACCTACTGAGATTGAATAGAATATATAATCAGGCAAAGCGGGTATTAATGGTACAACTGTTAAAACAATTGACTAAACACGACCCAATCGAGACCCAAATTGATTTATTTTTCAACAGAATCTAGTCATTTCGGAACAAAACCTAGTCAATTATTAAATAAGCCTCTATTCACTAGACTGGTTTTTGATATGGTCATTTTTCATTCTGCTTTTATATTCTTTCGGTAGGAGTTTCTCCTTTTCCGTCTTCAAATGACAACATATATGGAATAAAACTAAAACCACCGTCACCTTCTAAGCTACCTAAAGACTACAAGCATATAAGGTAATCAGTTACGTCATTCTGCTAGGTAAAGCTTAAAATCTTACGTTACGACTTCACCAACTTTGTATCACAGATAATTTTGTGCATTCAAAAATTAAAAAGGTGTTCTTAAAGAAAAACATAGGAGTGTTACTCAGTAATTCCTTCCTCGTCTAATCAGCATGATGAAACTTTTCTTCTTACTTTTCAAAACATCGGCCCCTTCTGCCTGATTAAGTCTTATCGCCACAGGGAGGAAGTGAAGCTCACCACACCCGCAATCTGATTAATTGACTGACATTACCAAATATACCAAAATACACAAAACGTTACGTAGGTTAGCTAACAAGCAGGTCAAGTATGTGTTCATTGCTTTGCCATGCAGTACGTATGAACACAATGAAAGCGTAAATTGCTGAGGGCACAGGTCATGTAACAAACTCAGATATCAGTTACACTCCACACACCCTTTGACTAACTGGGTGTCTGTGTTGCATTCTTAAGAAGCACCGTGACAGCATGACATTCCCCATGTCAGTCATTTTCTTACATTCTTACATTTTTCTCAATATTTTCAGTAAAAGCCGTCTTTTTGAATGTTGGAATCGAAAAGAATCTTCTCGACCAACAATAAATCAGCTACGACTGAGTTGTATAAAGGTAAATAGAAACCTGTATCAGATATGAAAATAAAATGTAAAGATAGTTTAATTTAAATTTAACGAAGGGAACAATATGCTGTATAAAATTTCAATGATTTTTCTTTTGTCTTTCTGTAACGTTTTAAAGTGACATTTCTTAGATGGCATTTAACAGAACACCAATACAAATTTGCTATACGGTTTCATCGTTTTTAAAGTGTTACAGTCTTAAGCAGTTAAACACATATTTCCCCCACTTTGTTAAACACGTTCAAATTCTAAACATGTTTAACTTTAGACAAATCCGATCAGCGCTTGTGTTTAGTGACTGTGGACAGTCATTAGTGGGGTCCAACAGCCTTAAATCGTTTTCATGTACTGTCTAAACGTAATATCAAACCCTCATACACAGTGAAATTGAGGGAATTAAGAGGTATTTCAGTGTACAACTAGTCATGCAACACGTTAGCAAGTAATTTGAAAGACTAAAAGGTGATAGACCCCACTTATGGCGGTGACTAAAATCAGACCATCACTTGCTCTCCGGATTTGTCTATAAAACACCAAATGTTTGGTAATCAAACATGTTTAAAAACGAATTTTAACTTAGTAATTAGACACGTGTATTTAGCATATAATACTGTTCACAAAGTGTTTCAAAAAGTGTTAAGCAATTTCTTAACACCTTTCTAGGATGAAGTGCAATAAAAAAAAAAATAGCATTAAAATACTCATAGGTGTCACGAATATGCTTTTCCAATATCTCTCTTCGTCTTTATCACACTCTTCATATTCACTTTAGGTCTAGAATACATTATCCTTACAGGTTGCATTTTAGAAATGTGAGATGAGAACTTAGTTGCAAGTTGAAGGCCATAATTCTTCACCATTATGCTTGTGTAACTGTAGGTTCAAATTCATGAATTTGTTTTTTTAACAAATCAACATCTTCAATCACTTTTCAGGTTATAAAATCCCAAGTTGATACTTACAATATTCCCGAAATTTACTTTGGATCAACTAAGAGTGAATATTATGTCCCGATGACGGATGGAGAAAACGGTGACAAAAGTTGATGAATTCATCAATCACCAATATTTTAATATTTTTCGGTTTTGTTCGGAAGACTACTTCATAAATAACTTTCCCAAATCCTTTGTTATAGTTGCAATCATATTTAAAAGATAGGATATTAAGTAAACCTTTTATATTAAAGAACGTTTTTAGCTACAATTTCTTGAATATTGCTGTAAAGTGGGGACTAACCGGGTTTTGGAGAAAGTTACATTGTTAATACTTTGTAGATAGTAAAATTCAAATTGTACCGACTTGCAATTATTGTGATGTGTATTTGAATATCAGGTAGGCAAATAAGTTCATTAAGCCAACCTATTTTTCTTCATTGTTTATTCCTGTCAATTGATGTTTATATACTACGTTACACACAGTGTCACCTTGTTGATTTAATTGCTTCTTAGGTTTGCAAATGAATGCAATAGTCCACATACATATGTAACTCGACGTGTAGAATTATTTAGTGGTCCGAAAAACATCATAATGAAAATGTTTAAATTTTACATTTTTGAGTTTCTACCCATGCCATATCAAATACTCACATATAATTATGTAAAAGAATCACAGAACAGACAGATAAACATAGAAGTATGGGTCTCTGGGACAAAGGGGCAGGTGTCCATTCCCCACCAGTCGAATTTTGAATGGGACAGGGATTAGTTTTAGGGCAGGCCGGGATTACGGGCAAATGCTACTCTTATCGGGCAGATTGGGTCTTGCTTCCCACGCCCCCCCCCCCCTTAACAGAGGAGAGCTCATACGACTGTGTAGGTAGGAGACTAATTGTCTGATGCTTTGGTCAGTAAGTTGTTCACCTAGAAGACCCCAAAACAGGGACCGCGGAGACGGGCTTCAGCCCCCGCACTTTTTTTGCTGTGGGCATTTTGGGCCGCCTTAAACTGCATTTTGTGCCACCTTAAACTGCATTTATTTTATTGGACATATTGGGCCGCTTCGATGATTAGCCCCCGCACTTCAAAATTGACTCCGCGGCCTCTGCAAAACCACTATAAATATTGAAAATATGAAATATTAAGAGGGGAGTTTTCAAGGTCCAAAAGGATCCTTTTCAGGTCCTGCAATTAAGGAGTCATTTCATTTGCGAGAGCTTGCGGGAATATATTTACCTTTTAAACCTTGCAGAAATGACTTGCCTTCAACAATGGTGTGCGGCCATTATGGCTGAATGTAACGTTCTGAAGAGGGAGTAATGTGTGCTTTTGCGTGTGTGTGTTTTGCGGGGGGGGGGGGGGACGAGAATTATTTTCCCAGGTCGAATAAGGGATTCATGTCCGAAAACCGCCCCTTTCTGAAAGGGGACAAAAAATTCCTCGTCACACCGCCCCTTTAACGCATCAGATTTTAGGTTTGGTATTGACGCACATTGACGTGATTTGTACCATATAACATGTATATGTTGTACCTGTACGTACAAATTTGTCAACTTTTTTGTTCCTTCTACTCGTATAGACCTCAAACTTATTTCAAAAACGATGTTATGAGGCTTAATGATATAATTGCACATTGTTTGTAGTACATAAACCTTTGTAACTTAGTTAATCAACATAAAGCCGATTGATCCAAACAAGTCCTCGAATATCCTACACTATAAAAAATATGACAGACTTGTTGTAGAATTACATGACAATTTTTTTAAACAAATTGACAGCACATTTTCGGTTATTTTTATATATTTCTTTATTTGAATCTACATATTTTTTTGTTGCTTTTACGGTGTACCTTCCTAGGATAATGGCAGAGACTCTTAAATTGTTAATATGTATGTGAAAATAATATCTGTAATTCTGAATTTTCCATAGGACCTTCTTTTAGTTAAAAGCGCGTCTTAAATTCCCACGACAACTGTGAATATGTAGACATGGCTAAGTGTACTCCAAATTTCGGGAAAACCTTGTGAATCACAATTGGCTGACAGGGCATTCGAGGATCATACTCCCCCCTCCCCCCTCCTTTAGATCAGTACCCCACGTCGGACCAAACTTAAAGTAAGAAGTGAACTCTCTCCCATTTTCTTAGCCTTCCAACTGCCCTGGCATTTAAGACAAAGGACACCTTGCTTTCTTCGCATAAATATAAAATTCATTTAAAAATGTTGATTGTTCTGAATTTATGCAACCAATAACTATTCCTTGACAGCTTTTTCGGCGTTTTCTTTATCTGTTTATGCTGGATTAAAATCTGTAAATATATTAATTGAATTGTACGAAAATGACAAAATGTTTCTTTCTACTCATTCTGATCTGTGTATCGGTTTGTCATTTAATTGAGTGATAATCCTTTCTGTGTTTATGAATAAAGTTGTTAAATTTGTTTAAGCTGGCAATCAACAGAATTTCTAGGCAGAGCAAGTGACATGTTCTTCATATGTAATTGATGGAAACATGCAGCATTGGTTTGTATATGCCTAACGTACATTTACAAACGCGGAAGCATGTTTTGAAGTCGCAGCATAACGTATATATTATCAGATTGTACAAGCCAGAGTTTGAAAATGATAATAGTTATGATACAATGCATTGTTACTTGAATAGGTTGAAAACATAGACTTGGGGAATCAATTGCCATGTGTAAGGCATAATTATATGTACCTCGTTGTCAATAGGATCGAATGTGAAAGTTCTCTATCAAACATTTCATGAACCCTGTCAAATATGGAATGTTTATCGGCGATACGTGTTACCCTTATATCTCTTTCCATTTAAAAAGCTTAGTCAGGCACTTTCATTTGTACATATGAGTTAACAGTGTACTCGGCTGAATGGGTATGAGGCTTTACCGTCACAAAAAGGGGAACGGTCCTCCATTTGGCTCATACATGGAGAAAAATGAATACTTCGGATAATGGATTTGGCCTGAACACCTCGTCGGTTTTCTTTATACTGAGTTTCAGCCCCCCAAACACCACACACACCTTTTTTATGTCATTTAGCGAAGGTCTGGCCTCGGCTAAAACACCCTGGCCCATGATACAAGGAGTGACCACTCCACTTTGTGATAGCCCTGTGGGGGACTCTTACGTATCACGTTTTACGTAAAGCGACAAATTCTGTTTGACAAATCGGTTCATTATAGACTTTATTCAAAGATTGCAGAAAAATAGAAATTGCAGGGTTCAAAACTTTTCTCGTTTTCTACAATAATTTAACAATTTTGAAGGGCTAAAGAGGCAATTACTGGCGGTATGAGTTACAATTATTGAGCGATTGTGATGAGATATGACTGAGTTCTTGTAAATCCACGGGAACTTATAAAAATCGATTTGAGATTTGTAAACAGTAAAGTTAAAACTTTACTTAAGACTAAACAAAGTAACGAAAGTATATACAGCAAAGTAATCCGTCATGAATTTGTTTAACAAGTCTAAACCATGGAGAAAAAGGGCAAATTTTGGTGATATTTTTCGGCCAGGAAAGTAAAGCTCACCAATTCGAATCGAGCTCCTACGTTCATGTCGCCCATTCCCCCTTTCCGCATCACTGCCCATTCCCACATCTTCCTGCATTTGAAGATAGGACAGTGGCGGCGGGGAAGGGGCTAAAGGGGACATTTGCGCCACCCCCCCCCCCAGATTTCCTCCTTGCCCTCAAGAAAGGTCAGTTAAGAATTGGGTAAACCGAAAAAGTAGATAATGTACTTCTCAGAGACGTAATTCTTCATACGTGATATGCTAAAACCTCATAGTCTCCGGGGATTGCCCCCCCCCCCATCCACATGAACGGGAGATTTGGGTTCGGTTTTACGCTGCGCCCAAGAAGTCCCCCCCCCCCCCAAAGAATCATCTATTGCCCTTAGTTTGCCCGCCGCCGCCGTCCCTGTTCAAGGAATAAACTCAATGGCATTCCCTCCTGACGGTGTGATGTTTTGTTCACCTTAAAAGAGATCCTTTAAAGGAGAAATGGGGTAAGAAAAACGTTCAAATGAATGGAAAAAAACCATAAACGCCGCTAGATTACAGACTGAAGAGCATTGGAAGTTAAAACGTAAAACTCCCAAGAAACCAAACCAAACCTTTCAAGTGAAATATGTAGTTTTATCCGAGTCAGTAGAAAGGACCACGAATGGTTGTTCCATCATGTGCAACATGCGTATGTATTCCAAGGCTTAATTTTGCGCCCAGTTAAATTTGAATTGATACTACATTATTGAGTAATTAATATTTGGAAAATTGTGTTGTTAATCAAGATGTAAAATGACAAAGGAAATATTTCAAGAGCATAAAAAATGTAAAACAAGACGTCATCGGTAATGATTTTTTTCCAGCCAACTCGTTTTGTATCTCCACACATGAGAAGACGTGTAGGTCTACCACATATTCAAATGTTAAAATCATACAAAATATGGCAGTAACTTGAAGTCAATTGAACTAGCGTCATCTTTGACAAAAAAAAAACTTACAATGGTTTACATAAAAATACAATATTTAGACGCTCTGCCTAACTCAAAGAGTTAAAAGCGTTGTTATTGAAGCCGTAGAGGCATTTACATTAGAAAGATTTCAAAGCTGACTTGTCTCTTCGGTTCTTAGTAACTTATTACCAGAAGATGGAAATACTAACCACCTAAGGGTGTATTTGATACTGTTTTTATTTATAGTACACAATAAAATTTACAAAATCTTTCACTTTCACAATAACTAAATCTTTTAATATTGTGAATTGGTGTTTTAGGCACTAACTGCATATTGCAAATTGCAAGGTCTGTAAGGCGGTTACATAATTAAAATAGCACCTTGATCGTTCTAAATTGCCACTGAAATCAATGAGGAAGACTTGCAACTGAATACTATTTGCATCTCCCTCTACCTGGCTGGTTAGTGTTATGCAAATTAGTCACTGGTCAAATACTCTTTATGCCGACGTTAACAAAGTTCTGGTTTCCGACCACCTTGTAAAAATGGGCGTAGGGACTTTATTTTTTAGTAATCGACGTGCATAGAGAGGTCCATGTCCACAGGATTATATACGTCCTCAAACGCAAACATTTGGAAGCTTGTTGAAAGTTTTCTATGGACTTTATTTTTCATGCTGCCGTTACAAAAGTTCATAACGCATTATGTAAAACATTCTAGTTTCCATACAGTGGAAGAAGATTGATTTGAATACTTATGAAGGTAATGTCCGTTCATCTTAAAACGTATATTCGTTTTAAGAGGAGATTTTTAAGGAAAAGTTATCATGTGTAACTTGGGGAAATTTATAGAAATGGAAAAGAAGTGCCCCTGTGACAAGCTTATGGTCGAAAACCATCCACCGGTCGAATTATAGGTGACATACCATTTCGTTAGGAAAGCTGTTGTATTAGTACGTCTGCTTTTAATATCAGGTTGATCGCATGTGTAACGTGCTGTTTCCGTGTCGCTAGGACATGGAAGATACTGCGTGCCTATGAGTAACCAACGAAGGGGGAGAATTGAATAAAATAGATCATGAGAGCAAGTCGTTGAGAAGATTTGCCAAGAGATCCACGGGCTAAGTGTGTAACACAATCTTCAAATGCTCGCGTTGCCTGTCTAAATAGTTAAGTACAAATTTCACTCTGTAGTAACATTGCTTCAGGAAGGAGGCCAATTGGTAGCCAGAACGAACCTCCCACGCTCCCCATCCTCACCCCCTCCCCTCCCCCCAATCAAGGAAATCCTGGCCACTGAGTACAAGTCACATTTTTATTTGGGCCAATACTCTAAAAATAAAAAGAGTTAACTCGGCATACCCCAAGGGTCCTTTATGAAACAAATACCTTCCTGAAGAAGGGTTTAAGGTCATATCAAGTGTTGACATGTTAGAAAGGTACTCATTTTAGGCATTTTGGTGAAATTTTCATTGAAATTGAATGTGTGGTTCTCAAGATATGAGCAAGTAAAGTTATCGCATTTTCACCAAAAAGTGAACTTGAAGCAAGCACATATGATATCATATCCTCACATTGATGGACATTCTTTTGTTTTTGGTTTCCCGAAAGGGAAAACCTATCGAGTCATACAGACGTAACCTTTGCAAAACTAGTGTAGGATCGTGCACTTTAGTGTTGGCGTATACAATGGTTCGTTGACTTCCTTATGCTGGTACTCCTAATTTACCGAATTGGTTTTAGTCGGACCGGCCACAACCCTTTTCCAGTTGTTGCCGTTGCTTATGCTGATCACCAAGCACAATGGCAGTAGGTTCCATTTTTAAAGTCTTCGGTATGACCCAGTCTAGGAGTCGAATTCCAGAACTATGGCGGCATACCTTCCGGATTCAAGTCGAATGCTCTAACCACTTGACCATGCAGTGGGTCAAGCCGTTTTTAGTTATCCATTTGGGAAACGTTTTACAATTCAGTTTTGATTCTTAAACTTTACAGCCTATTTCTCCTCAATAATCCCATAAACGATAAAATCAGAATGTGATTGCATAACTTTACAAACTTTGCATTTTTCACAGGAGGTCCTATTCCTATTAATTTCAAGGTCAACACAAAAGGCTGAAAAAGGGAAACAAAGCATTCCTTGTCAATGAGAGGAAATGATATAAACTCTGCTGTCCTTAAGTTCACTTTGGGAACACAAATCTGGTAACTTCATATACTGATATCTCGAGAAATGCATGTCCGATTTGAATGGAAATTTCACCACACTGTGTAGATTTGGCTCTTCTTTCACATTTGAAAATAATATTTTTGCTTAGACTTTCCCTTTAACTGAAATGTTGCTTGTGTATCTGTGCAATTTTTCACGCAAGCAAATAATGGAAGGCTCGTGAGTTTCTTTGGGCTGAATCCTTCAAATCGGAACGCATGTGTGTAGGCCATACTCTGTATACCTTCCCAACATGGGTGTCCGGAAGGGAGGGGGCAAGTGTAAAATGGGTTATCAACCCTCGTCAAGAATCGTGACTTTACCAAATAAATGACAAGACAAAGTTGGTTGACAGTTAAATTAGGCCTTGTTATTGACTCGCACTGCCATGTATAACAAATTACATCCAAGTCAGAGGTCACATTAACAACAATCCTCTGGGACGGTATGACGATGACCAGATCTCACTTAATACCATGCCAAAGAATGCCGTACACAATATGGGTCGAAACCTATGATATACGTGACTGGTGTAACTTCGCGAGCGCGTGAGTGCGGTTTAATCTGTAAATATAGATAATAATAAAACCTATTACTACTGGACGAATAAATAATAAACGCTAATAAATTGATAGTAAATTAAGTAGAGAAAGGAAATTGTTATCGTTAATTAACAATCAGGCAATTGTAAAACGTAAAATCATAACTCGTATATTACGGTAGGTTCGTAGCATATACTTTATATGGGATCCGCCGATTAAATGGGAACACGGCTATAGTGACCGTCGCTTAACTTAGCATTTTCTTCCCAACGTGAAATGACACGCTTGTCGTTTACTGACATACTTTTGTGACCCTTTATCGACGCGTTCGAATCGAGTTGCCAAAACTTCTGGAGTTGCTCCTCCAGACTCTAATGTGTAATAAAGTGTGACGTAGTCGAGTGTCGCTTTAAATGACCAAAGGGACCGTTAAAAGACCAACCTAATTTAGTCCTCGTGGCATAAGGTGCCCCAGGGGCGCCTTTCCTTGTCTCAAGGGGCATAAGGGCTTCAGGACAATCCTGACCTATAAGAAGACTAACGGTCTTTGTACTAGCCCAATGTAACTTTATGTCCGCTAGATGTCCCCATTTCTCTACATCTGTTCTTTCTACCATGTTTTCAGTGTGCACAGGTATAGCTTTCTTGGTATAAACAATTGGGAGTTCAATACAGCATGTATCATCTAGGTCCCTAACCTTTAAACTTACGACAGTAGTTTCAGTACTACTATCTACCTTTTCCAAAGTTGTTAGCGAAAGCATTTGTTTTTCACCTGTCAGGCCTAGTTTCGAGATCAATTCCTGAGTACAGAAGGTACTAGTTGACCCGTTATCCAAGAGAGCATTGGTTTCAACAAATTTCCCGTTTGCACCATAAATCTTTACTGGAACTACCGGCAAAGCTACTCTAGCGACACCGGCCCCAGTGACATTACCATTTGACTCCCTTTTTGTTTCGACAAATGTACTATGAACTTGCTCTACGGTTACACTAGTTGTCTCTTGGGGGCTATTTTCCTCTGTACTTGAACTTTCGCTTGTGGTGTTTCCCTTAATTTGATGTAGGAATTTTGTGTGCTTACGACCACAGCCGGACACGGTACAAGTTCTATTTACCCGACAACTTGATGAGTTATGTCCTGGCTGAAGACAATTGTAACATAATTTAAATTCCCTAGCTACTTTCAACCTATCCTCTGGTCTCTTGCCTTGAACACATCGCAACCAAATAACAGGTGTTTCCCACTGCATAACACGCATAATTGTTTACTCTTCTTGTCAACTGAGACAGAAAAGTTATTACCCTTTGACCATGGCTTGGTGACCTTAGCCGACCCCGTTTTCCGCTGCTCTCGTTTCTCCCCTAATTTGTTTAAGCGACCATAGACTGGGTCATTTGCCTCTTCGGCGGCATCCTCCACAAATTCTGTCAAATTATCTATGGTGGGTACATTGTCACCCTTTTTTCTAATTTCCCTTGCCCGCCTTAGCCACCTAGTACGCAAATAATGGGGTAGCCGTTCAGCAATTTTGACTAGTGTTGTTTAGGTATTTATTTCGGCAGTGTAGCCCATGGCACTAAGGGTCTCCTTACATGACTTGAGGTCGTCTGCAAACTCCCTAAGGGCAGTATTGTCTTGGGAAGATATGCTGCCCCCGTGAACTACTTTCTTAACCCAGGCCTTGGCTGTAATATGTTTTGCCCCAAACCTTTCTTGAAGAAGCCTTTTGGCTGTTTTGTATCCCTGCGATGGTTCCATCACAGGGCAACCCTGTATGACTGACTTAGCCCTACCTACACAGTACTGTAATAATCGTGTTAGCTTAGCGCTGTCATCTAACTTAGAAGATTCTGCGGTGTTGTCAAACGCCCTCTTAAATATCCAGTACTGAAGTGGGTCTCCGTCGAATTTCATTACTTCAACCGGAGGTAACTGAATTGCTTCTAGCAACCACCGTTGATTCTTATGGCTCTCAGCTATTATATCTAAGACCGAGGTGTCACGGTTCCCGGATACGCTAGGGGGGGGGGGGGTCTAAGGTCCCTTGCTGCCTTTCTGGTGTCGGCTGGTTCGAACACTCCTTTCCTGACCTTGCAGACTCACTTTCAGCGTTGCTGGCCTCGCCTTTTGCCTCGTCCTCGCAGCTTGACACATGTGACGTAACTAAACTACTTTCACTGCATTCTTCATAAATCGCGTTGTGGCGAGCCCCCGCGATGGCCAGCTTAGTGTTTATGTCTAATCGCTCTCTTTGCTGGCGTATCTTTAATTCTTCCATGTCCAGCAACTGGCGTTGTTTCATGGCATCAGCTTCTGCCTTCAATTCAGCTGCGAGCATTTTCTCCCTAGAGAGACCTTGACGCTCCTTTGCGAAGAACGCGTTGAAACTTGGCTAGCCGAGTCATTTGGTGAAATTAAGGGAGCGTGTAAGTCTTTTGGGGATGATCTACTTTCAAGGAAGGTCTCAATTTGTTCTTTTACTGCCAGGAAATATTCTTCAGCTTCTTCCCTATCCTCTTCTTCCTCGAGTAAACAAACATACTCTTCATGCTTTAACCCAAATTCGGAAAGAAGAGCACGACGATCCCCACATTTGTCTTGTACTTTGTCAGGATCGTCGCTTAATCCTTTAATTTCATTTACCTTTCGGGTCAAATCCCCTTTTGCACTTGACCTAGCGCGTCGTTTGTGCTTAATTTCCTCCATTATTGCAAGTGTCTATGATCTATATTGGTATCGTAAAGGCATCCGTTATTAAACTGTAAAATGGGTTATCAACCCTCGTCAAGAATCGTGACTTTACCAAATAAATGACAAGACAAAGTTGGTTGACAGTTAAATTAGGCCTTGTTATTGACTCGCACTGCCATGTATAACAAATTACATCCAAGTCAGAGGTCACATTAACAACAATCCTCTGGGACGGTATGACGATGACCAGGTCTCACTTAATACCATGCCAAAGAATGCCGTACACAATATGGGTCGAAACCTATGATATACGTGACTGGTGTAACTTCACGAGCGCGTGAGTGCGGTTTAATCTGTAAATATAGATAATAATAAAACCTATTACCCCTGGACGAATAAATAATAAACGCTAATAAATTGATAGTAAATTTAGTAGAGAAAGGAAATTGTTATCGTTAATTAACAATCAGGCAATTGTAAAACGTAAAATCATAACTCGTATATTACGGTAGGTTCGTAGCATATACTTTATATATGGGATCCGCCCTCCCCTACAGCGAAGACGCAACTTCATCGGAACTTAACGAAAGTCTTTTTAACAACTGATTAAATTACTAAAACAGATCATAAGTTATTAATTAACCATGTAAATATGATATACTCACAACGTTGGGCCTCGTGAGCGAATCTTGACGTGACAAAATTGACGGTAAATTCAAATAAAACAAAGTTGACGATTTTTTAGCGTGACGGGTGACGAGCGATAGAAACAGCTTACATGACAATGACGTGTCGTTATGCCGACTGTTCCGGTTTGACACTCTGTTTTTATACTTTGGGCAGCGCCCTCAATAGTTAAAGTTTATATAAGTCCTGTCCGTAACAGCAAGGGGGCACTTGCCCCCCCCCCCCGAAAATCAAACTTGTGAAAAAATTAATTAAAAATTGAAATAAAAAGATGAAAAGAAAATCATCAAAATATGTTCACTCACAGCGTCAGTTTCTACTCGTGAAATATGCGGACATTTGACCAGGAATAGCAAAAGAGAAGATGGTATGATAGTGAAATCGTAATTTGGGGACCATCATTCGTGACATCTACTGGAAATTTGTAATTGTAAAAACTATGCCAAAATTGTACTAGTTGACAGGTATGTAGTGTGCATATGGCATCCGACTATTGATGAATGCGGTGGTCTTGGTTTGGTCCCGTGCTGTTCTCAAGTGGCGACGCTCGGATGTAACTGGGATATACAAGGTGAATATGGGGGTGGGGGTATGATTCATAATTGGGTAACGGATATAGGCCTATATTGTTTGACAGTTGTAAGTTTTATCGTGCATAGGCGTGCGAGGCCGTGACCGAGAGGCAGATTTCCCTTCAACAATTTTTTACATTGAAAATTTTAAAAATCTAAAAATTTCAGACATGAAATTCCTGTTTCAGGGCTGGGAACATGCAACTTGTAACACTTGCCAAGTGTCGTTTCCGGCCATCCAGAGGGTTTGTAAGCCCCAAAATTTTCTTTTACGCTCCGCGCCGACCTATGGTGGCGCTTCGCTTAGATAGTGTACACAATTCAATCACTCACGAGTGACCCTGCCCCCCCCCCCTCCTTGTAAAAACTTCTGCGGACGCCCATGCTTCCCAATTTAGGCTATTTCACCTATGAGAAAATGCAGTTACCACAATCTGGACTAGTTCAATAGACAATCCTATTTCATGAATGATTCTTGAGAATAATGCAACAATATTTTTATCACCTAATTTTGAAATTTACTACTTGACGTGATCTTGCTGCATATGCAATATTACTGTGCTGAAATATCCCGAAGGATACTTGAAGTAGAAATCGTATGAAATCTGTGAGATGTTACCGTTATTTTGAAATAAGTGTAGGTAGACAGAAATGTGTTCGCCCTTTTAAAGCAAACAGCTAACTTCCTATGAGGCAATAGCGAGCTAATCTTATATGCCATCAACTTTTCACAATTTTGATATTCATATCAGATATACCAGGGAGCATGCTTTATCCCGAACATACTGTAGTTAGGAAGACGACTTTAAATATTTTACTTTTAAACCTTACGTACACTGGTAAAAAATATCGGGAAACTAACAAACATTTTTTACTTACATTTTCTGTTTTGCATGTAAAACAGAAATATTTTGTTATTTAACCAAATTTTGGTTTTTATCAACGTAAAAATCTGGCATTTTACATGATGGTTCGGTTATTGAAAAAACAGACATTTTCAGTTTTTAAAACAAATTTCACTGTTAATTTGTGTACTTTAACAGACATGTCTGTCAAATTACATACCATTTTTGTTTGTAGTAATTTACATGTTACTTCTGTTTCTCGGTAGGGTTATTTTACAGAAGTGAAATGTTATTTTACGAGTAGCAAATTATCATTAAGTGGGTGTGGCTAATTTTTGTCTATAAATGTCTTTGAAACGTTTATTATTTCCTTCCATAATGTCTGTGTATATTTGAGTTCACTAAGAATTGATTATTTACTTATTTACAGTGTCTCAGAATGTTTACAACTCATAGAGTCGTATCCTTTGTAGTATTTATTTTGAAAATAATAATTTCATTATATCTGAATTATAAGTTGAAATTATATAGCTTCCAGGGACTCCGACCTAATCAGAAGGAGTGAGGTATTGAGTATATTCGAGCGGTTTCAACGGAATGAAACCTACTCAGCCAGTCTAGAGCAGGACCACACATGTTTGCTCTTTAGAGGGCGTACTTGTCCATTTGGGACAAAGATATTATAAACATAGATACCGAACTTAAAATGGCGCGGTGACTCCTCACGGAGGCCGAATCGGAGGGGCGGAAGTGTTCATTTGACATGCGCACAATTCTATTCGGTTATCTGCGTACAAAATTGTGCATGCGTAACAGAAAATTCCATTGTGACGAGATGTCAGCGTGCGTGCATTTTCAAAGCAAGTTCTGTACGCGCACAATGCATTTCTCAGTGTGAGGTCCGGAATAATTGACGCGTACTTCCGCTTGCTTGGAAAAAGGACGCAGTAGTTGATTTTGTGTTGTAAACGCGTAAGAATGTTAACGCGTGCATAGATGAGCGCTTTTGAAGATACCATAGGAACTGACCAATCAGCAAGTCAATGAACTTCAAACCAATCGTTGTGTATTAATGTTCAAATGTACTTAAGTAGAAAACCGCGGAAGAAGCCTAAAACTGTTT
>CM074182.1:14842173-15040935 GCA_037179385.1 Holothuria scabra
GCCGTCTTTTTGAATGTTGGAATCGAAAAGAATCTTCTCGACCAACAATAAATCAGCTACGACTGAGTTGTATAAAGGTAAATAGAAACCTGTATCAGATACGAAAATAAAATGTAAAGATAGTTTAATTTAAATTTAACGAAGGGAACAGTATGCTGTATAAAATTTCAATGATTTCTTCTTTGGTCTTTCTGTAACGTTTTAAAGTGACATTTGTTAGATGGCATTTAACAGAACACCAATACAAATTTGTTATATGGTTTCATCGTTTTTAAAGTTTTACAGTCTTAAGCAGTTAAACACATATTTCCCCCACTTTGTTAAACACGTTCAAATTCTAAACATGTTTAACTTTAGACAAATCCGATCAGCGCTTGTGTTTAGTGACTGTGGACAGTCATTAGTGGGGTCCATCAGCCTTAAATCGTTTTCATGTACTGTCTAAATGTAATATCAAACCCTCATATACAGTGAAATTGAGGGAATTAAGAGGTATTTCAGTGTACAACTAGTCATGCAACACGTTAGCAAGTAATTTGAAAGACTAAAAGGTGATAGACCCCACTTATGGCCGTGACTAAAATCTGACCATCACTTGCTGTCCGGATTTGTCTATAAAACACCAAATGTTTGGTAATCAAACATGTTTAAAAACGAATTTTAACTTAGTAATTAGACACGTGTATTTAGCATATAATACTGTTTACAAAGTGTTTCAAAAAGTGTTAAGAAAAACAATTTCTTAACACCTTTATAGGGTGAAGTGCAATAAAAAAAATAGTCTTGAAATACTCATAGGTGTCACGAATATGCTTTTCCAATATTTTCTAAGTCTTTATCACACTCTTCATATTCACTTTAGTTTTAGAATACATTATCCTTACAGGTTGCATTTTAGAAGTGTGAGATGAGAACTTAGTTAGTTGCGAGTTGAAGGCCATAATTCTTCACCATTATGCTTGTGTAACTGTAGGTTCAAATTCATGAATTTGTTTTTTTAACAAATCAACATCTTAAATCATTTTTCAGGTTGTAAAATCCCAAGTTGATACTTACAATATTCCCGAAATTTACTTTGGATCAACTAAGAGTGAATATTATGTCCCGATGACGGATGGAAAAAACGGTGACAAAAGTTGATGAATTCATCAATCATCAATATTTTAATATTTTTCGGTTTTGTTCGGAAGACTACTTCATAAATAACTTTTCCAAATCCTTTGTTATAGTTGCAATCATATTTAAAAGATAGCATATTAAGTAAACCTTTTATATTAAAGAAAGTTTTTAGCTACAATTTCTTGAATATTGCTATAAAGTGGGGACTAACCGGGTTTTGGAGAAAGTTACATTGTAAATACTTTGTAGATAGTAAAATTCAAATTGAACCGACTTGCAATTATTGTGATGTGTATTTGAATATCAGGTAGGCAAATAAGTTCATAAAGCCAACCTATTTTTCTTCATTGTTTATTCCTGTCAATTGATGTTTATATACTACGTTACACACATTGTCACCTTGTTGATTTAATTGCTTCTTAGGCTTGCAAATGAATGCAATAGTCCACAAACGTATGTAACTCGACGTGCAGAATTATTTAGTGGTCCGAAAAACATCATAATGAAAATGTTTAAATTTTACATTTTTGAGTTTCTACCCATGCCATATCAAATACTCACATATAATTATGTAAAAGAATCACAGAACAGACAGATAAACATAGAAGTATGGGTGTCTGTGACAAAGGGGCAAGTGTCCATTCCCCACCAGTCGAATTTTGAATGGGACAGGGATTAGTTTTAGGGCAGGTCGGGAATACGGGCAAATGTTACTCTTATCGGGCAGACTGGGTCTTGCTCCCCACGCCCCCCCCCCCTTAACAGAGGAGAGCTCATACGACTGTGTAGATAGGAGACTAATTGTCTGATGCTTTGGACAGTAATTTGTTCACCTAGAAGACCCCAAAACAGGGACCGCGGAGACGGGGGGCTAGGGGGGCTTCAGCCCCCGCACTTTTTTTTGCTGTGGGCATTTTGGGCCCCATTAAACTGCATTTTGGGCCACCTTAAACTGCATTTATTTTATTGGACATATTGGGCCGCTTCGATGATTAGCCCCCGCACTTCAAAATTGGCTCCGGGGCCTCTGCAAAACCACTATAAATATTGAAAATATGAAATATTAAGAGGGAAGTTTTCAAGGTCCAAAAGGATCCTTTTCAGGTCCTGCAATTAAGGAGTCATTTCATTTGCGAGAGCTTGCAGGAATATATTTACCTTTTAAACCTTGCAGAAATGACTTGCCTTCAACAATGGTGTGCGGCCATTATGGTTGAATGTAACGTTCTGGAGAGGGAGTAATGTGTGCTTTTGCGTGTGTGTGTTTTGCGGGGGGGGGGGGGGGTGACTAGAATTATTTTCCCAGGTCAAATAAGGGATTCATGTCCGAAAACCGCCCCTTTCTGAAAGGGGACAAAAAATTCCTGGTCACACCGCCCCGTTAAACGCATCAGATTTTAGTTTTGGTATTGACGCACATTGACGCGATTTGTACCATATAACATGTATATGTTGTACCTGTACGTACAAATTTGTCAACGTTTTTGTCCCTTCTACTCGTATAGACCTCAAACTTATTTCAAAAACGATGTTATGAGGCTTCATGAAATAATTGCACATTGTTTGTAGTACATAAACCTTTGTAACTTAGTTAATCAACATAAAGCCGATTGATCCAAACAAGTCCTCGCATATCCTACACTATAAAAAATATAACAGACTTGCTGTAGAATTACGTGACAAATTTTTTTAAACAAATTGACAGCACATTTTCGGTTATTTTTATATATTTCTTTATTTGAATCTACATATTTTTTGTTGCTTTTACGGTGTACCTTCCTAGGATAATGGCAGAGACTCTGAAATTGTGAATATGCATGTGAAAATAATCATTACGGGATATTAGCCTTTAAGGAGATCCGTCGTGTCTACCACAGTTTTTAGGGAAAAACTGCGGTTCCCAATTATAGTACCCGACCACTGGTTCATTACTCCAATTATATGCTTCAATGAGCACCAGATTTGATTACCATTCTGGTACAATAGAAGCCCAACAACTTTGGGTTCAAATAACAACTTACAACAAATCCTGAAATAAGTGCTGGCAAAAAGGGAGTCAAATTCTGAGATAAAGTGATATCAAATGTCAACCTTGATGGTCATTTTCAAATGCTTAAATGGGCATATAATTAGTACTAAGAACAGTTCCTGACGAGATTGTTCTAAGGCTATTTTTTCTGACATGATATCTGTAATTCTGAATTTTCCATAGGACCTTCTTTAAGTTAAAAGCGCGTCTTAAATTCCCACGACAACTGTGAATATGTAGACATGGCTAAGTGTACTCCAAATTTCGGGAAAACCTTGTGAATCACAATTGGCTGACAGGGCATTCGAGGATCATACTCCCCCCTCCCCCCTCCTTTAGATCAGTACCCCACGTCGGACCAAACTTAAAGTAAGAAGTGAACTCTCTCCCATTTTCTTAGCCTTCCAACTGCCCTGGCATTTAAGACAAAGGACACCTTGCTTTCTTCGCATAAATATCAACTTCATTTAAAAATGTTGATTGTTCTGTTTATCTGTTTATGCTGGATTAAAATCTGTAAATATATAAATTGAATTGTACGAAAATGACAAAATGTTTCTTACTACTCATTCTGGTCTGTGTATCGGTTTGTCATTTAATTGCGTGATAATCCTTTCTGTGTATATGAATAAAGTTGTTAAATTTGTTTAAGCTGGCAATCAACAGAACTTCTAGGCAGAGCAAGTGACATGTGCTTCATATGTAATTGATGGAAACATGCAGCATTGGTTTGTATATGCCTAACGTACATTTACAAACGCGGAAGCATGTTTTGAAGTCGCAGCATAACGTATATATTATCAGATTGTACAAGCCAGAGTTTGAAAATGATAATAGTTATGATACAATGCATTGTTACTTGAATAGGTTGAAAACATAGACTTGGGGAATCAATTGCCATGTGTAAGGCATAATTATATGTACCTCGTTGTCAATAGGATCGAATGTGAAAGTTCTCTATCAAACATTTCATGAACCCTGTCAAATATGGAATGTTTATCGGCGATACGTGTTAACCTTATATCTCTTTCCATTTGAAAAGCTTATTCAGGCACTTTCATTTGTACATAATGAGTAAACAGTGTACTCGGCTGAATGGGTATGAGGCTTTACCGTCACAAAAAGGGGAACGGTCCTCCATTTGGCTCATACATGGAGAAAAATGAATACTTCGGATAATGGATTTGGCCTGAACACCTCGTCGGCTTTTTTCATACTGAGTTTCAGCCCCCCCCCCCCCCAAACACCACACACACCTTTTTGATGTCATTTAGCGAAGGTCTGACCTCGGCTAAAACACCCTGGCCCATGATGCAAGGAGTGACCACTCCACTTTGTGATAGCCCTGTGGGGGATTCTTACGTATCACGTTTTACGTAAAGCGACAAATTTTGTTTGACAAATCGGTTCATTATAGACTTTATTCAAAGATTGCAGAAAAATAGAAATTGCAGGGTTCAAATCTTTCCTCGTTTTCTGCAATAATTTGACAATTTTGAAGGGCTAAAGAGGCAATTATTGGCGGTATGAGTTACAATTATTGAGCGATTGTGATGAGATATGACATGAGTTCTTGTAAATCCACGGGAACTTATAAAAATCGATTTGAGATTTGTAAACAGTGAAGTTAAAACTTTACTTAAAACTAAACAAAGTAACGAAAGTATATACAGCAAAGTAATCCGTCATGAATTTGTTTAACAAGTCTAAACCATGGAGAAAAAGGGCAAATTTTGGTGATATTTTTCGGCCATGAAAGTAAAGCTCACCAATTCGAATCGAGCTCCTACGTTCATGTCCCCAATTCCCCCTTTCCGCATCACTGCCCATTCCCACATCTTCCTGCATTTGAAGATAGGACAGTGGCGGCCCGGAAGGGGCTAAAGGGGACATTTGCGCCACCCCCCCCCCCCCAGATTTCCTCCTTGCCCCCAAGATAGGTCAGTTAGGAATTGGGTAAACCGAAAAAGCAGATAATGTACTTCTCAGAGACGTAATTCTTCATACGTGATATGCTAAAACCTCATAGTCTCCGGGGCTTGCCCCCCCCTCCATCCACATGAACGGGCGATATGGGTTCGGTTTTACGCTGCGCCCAAGAAGTCCCCCCCCCCCCCAAAGAATCATCTATTGCCCTTAGTTTGCCCGTCGCCACCGTCCCTGTACAAGGAATAAACTCAATGGCATTCCCTCATGACGGTGTGATGTTTTGTTCACCTTATAAGAGATCCTTTAAAGGAGAAATGGGGTAAGAAAAACATTCAAATGAAAAGAAAAAACCATAAACGCCGCTAGATTACAGACTGAAGAGCATTGGAAGTTAAAACGTAAAACTCCCAAGAAACCAAACGAAACTTTTTAAGTGAAATATGTAGTTTTATCCGAGTCAGTAGAAAGGACCACGAATGGTTGTTCCATCATGTGCATCATGCGTATGTATTCCAAGGCTTAATTTTGCGCCCAGTTAAATTTGAATTGATATTACATTATTGAGTAATAAATATTTGGAAAATTGTGTTGTTGATCAAGATGTAAAATGACAAAAGAAATATTTCAAGAGCATAAAAAATGTAAAACAAGACGTCATCGGTAATGAATCTTTTCCAGCCAACTCGTTTTGTATCTCCACACATGAGAAGACATGCAGGTCTACCCCATATTCAAATGTTAAAATTATACAAAATATGGCAGTAACTTGAAGTCAATTGAACTAGCGTCATCTTTGACAAAAAAATGCAATGGTTTACATAAAAAATACAATATTTAGACGCTCTGCCTAACTCAAAGAGTTAAAAGCGTTGTTACTGAAGCTGTAGAGGCATTTACATTAGAAAGATTTCAAAGCTGACTTGTCTCTTCGGTTCTTAGTAACTTATTACCAGAAGATGGAAATACTAACCACCTAAGGGGTGCATTTGATACTGTTTTTATTTATAGTACACAATAAAATTTACAAAATCTTTCACTTTCACAATAACTAAATCTTTTAATATTGTGAATTGGTGTTTTAGGCACTAACTGCATATTGCAAATTGCAAGGTCTGTAAGGCGGTTACATAATTAAAATAGCACCTTGATCGTTCTAAATTGCCACTGAAATCAATGAGGAAGACTTACAACTGAATACTATTTGCATCTCCCCCTGCCTGGCTGGTTAGTGTTATGCAAATTAGTCACTGGTCAAATACTCTTTCTGCCGACGTAAACAAAGTTCTGGTTTCCGACCACCTTGTAAAAATGGGCGTAGGGACTTTATTTTTTAGTAATCGACGTGCATAGAGAGGTCCAGGTCCACAGGAATACATACGTCCTCAAACGCAAACATTTGGAAGCTTGTTTAAAGTTTTCTATGGACTTTATTTTTCACGCTGCCGTTACAAAAGTACATAACGCATTATGTAAAACATTCTAGTTTCCATACAGTGGAAGAAGATTGATTTGAATACTTATGAAGGTAATGTCCGTTCATCTTAAAACGTATATTCTTTTTAAGAGGAGATTTTTAAGGAAAAGTTATCATGTGTAACTTGGGGAAATTTATAGAAATGGTAAAGAAGTGCCCCTGTGACGAGCTTATGGTCGAAAACCATCTACCGGTCGAATTATAGGTGACATACCATTTCGTTAGGAAAGCTGTTATATTAGTACGTCTGCTTTTAATATCAGGTTGATCGCATGTGTAACGTGCTGATTCCGTGTCGCTGGGACATGAAAGATACTGCGTGCCTATGAGTAACCAACGAAGGGGGAGAATTGAATAAAATAGATCATGAGTAGATTTGCCAAGAGATCCACAGGCTAAGTGTGTAACACAATCTTCAAATGCGCGCGTTGCCTGTCTAAATAGTTAAGTACAAATTTCACTATATAGTAACATCGCTTCAGGAAGGAGGCCAATTGGTAGCCAGAACGAACCTCCCACGCTCCCCATCCTCACCCCCCCCCCTTCCCCAATCAAGGAAATCCTGGCCACTGAGTACAAGTCAGATTTTTATTTGGGCCAATACTCTAAAAATACTCCACATACCCCAAGGGTCCTTTATGAAACAAATACCTTCCTGAAGAAGGGTTTAAGGTCATATCAAGTGTTGACATGTTAGAAAGGTACTCATTTTAGGCATTTTGGTGAAATTTTCATTGAAATTGAATGTGTGGTTCTCAAGATATGAGCAAGTAAAGTTATCGCCGCAATTTCACCAAAAAGTGAACTTGAAGCAAGCACATATGATATATTATCCCCACATTGATGGACAGTCTTGTTTTTGGTTTCCCGAAAGGGAAAACCTATTGGGTCATGCAGACGTAACCTTTGCAAAACTGGTGTAGGATGGTGCACTTTAGTGTTGGCGTATACAATGGTTCGTTGACTTCCTTATGCTGGTACTCCTAATTTACCGAAGAACTACATAGACCTATTGTTTACTGTACGAAGCCAATACAGTGTTTCACTGAAATTGTTTGTGATAACTCACGTCATGTAAGATCATTTTTAACGTGGACAACTGTGCCTTCTACTTATATACTTAAAAAAGTATTGTTTGGAATTGAAAGAAGTTGGAAGTATTTTTTCTGTTTGTTTTACAATGTATTTTATAAGAGATGTTTACTGTATATTTGAAACCTTGAGGAAGGGTATCTTTTGACGTGAGAAATACTTTTACCTCCTTTGAAATGTATCTAACTTTATCAAACATTGAATGACGTATTAGGTATCTAAGAAGTTCAAAGGAAGATTACGAACGTACGGAGGCCGTGAAGAGGCTTAGTTACAAAGAAAGGCCAACATATTAACCATTAGGGGAGTCAGATAAGGTAAGGTTTAACGGCTCAGTTTCTAACCAATTGGTTTTAGTCGGACCGGCCACAACCCTTTTTCAGTTGTTGCCGTTGCTTATGCTGATCACCAAGCACAATGGCAGTAGGTTCCATGTTTAAAGTCTTCGGTATGACCCAGTCTAGGAGTCGAATTCCAGAACTATGGCGGCATACCTTCCGGATTCAAGTCGAATGCTCTAACCATTTGACCATGCAGTGGGTCAAGCCGTTTTTAATTATCCATTTGGGAAACGTTTCACAATTCAGTTTTGATTCTTAAACTTTACAGCCTATTTTCTCCTCAATAATCCCATAAACGATAAAATCAGAATGTGGTTGCATAACTTTACAAACTTTGCATTATTCACAGGAGGTCCTATTCCTATTAATTTCAAGGTCAACACAATAGGGTGAAAAAAGGAAACAAAGCATTCCTTGTCAATGTGAGGAAATGATATAAACTCTGCTGTCCTTAAGTTCACTTTGCGAACACAAATCTGGTAACTTCATTTACTGATATCTCGAGAAATGCATGTCCGATTTGAATGGAAATTTCACCACACTGTGTAGATTTGGCTCTTCTTTCACATTTGAAAATAATATTTCTGCTTAGACTTTCCCTTTAACTGAAATATTGCTTGTGTATCTGTGCAATTTTTAACGCAGGCAAATAATGGAAGGCTCGTGAGTTTCTTTGGGCTGAATCCTTCAAATCGGAACGCATGTGTGTAGGCTATACTCTGTATACCTTCCCAACATGGGCGTCCGGAAGGGGGGGGGGCCCTGGAAAATCAAACTTGTGAAAAAATTAATTAAAAATTGAAATTAAAGAATGAAAAATAAATCATCAAAATATCTTCACTCACAGCGTCAGTTTCTACTAGTGAAATATGCGGACATTTGACCAAGAATAGCAAAAGAGAAGATCGTATGATAGTGAAATCGTAATTTGGGGACCATCATTCGTGACATCTACTGGAAATTTGTAATTGTAAAAACTATGCCAAAATTGTACTAGTTGACAGGTATGTAGTGTGCATATGGCATCCGACTTTTGATGAATGCGTCTTGGTTTGGTCCCGTGCTGATCTCAAGTGGCGACGCTCGGATGCAACTGGGATATACAAGGTGAATATGGGGGTGGGGGTATGATTCATAATTGGGTAACGGATATAGACCTATATAGGCTGTTTGACAGTTGTAAGTTTTATCGTGCATAGGCGTGCGAGGGCGTGACCGAGAGGCAGATTTCCCTTCAACAATTTTTTACATTGAAAATTCTAAAAATCTAAAAATTTCAGACATGAAATTCCTGTTTCAGGGCTGGGAACATGCAGCTTGTAACACTCGCCTAGTGTCGTTTCCGGCCATCCAGAGGGTTTGTAAGCCCCAAAATTTTCTTGTACGCTCCGCGCCAACCTATGGTGGCGCTCCGCTTAGATAGTGTACACAATTCAATCACCCACGAATGACCTTGCCCCCCCCCCCTTGTAAAAACGCCCATGCTTCCCAATTTAGGCTATTTCACCTATGAGAAAATGCAGTTACCACAATCTGGACTAGTTAAATAGACAATCCTATTTCATGAATGATTCTTGAGAATAATGTAACAATATTTTTATCACCTAATTTTGAAATTTACTACTTGACGTGTTCTTGCTGCATATGCAATATTACTGTGCTGAAATATCCCGAAGGATACTTGAAGTAGAAATCGTATGAAATCTGTGAGATGTTACCGTTATTTTGAAATAAGTTTAGGTAGACAGAAATGTGTCTGCCCTTTTAAAGCAAACAGCTAACTTCCTATGAGGCAATAGCGAGCTAATCTTATATGCCATCAACTTTTCACAATTTTGATATTCATATCAGATATACCAGGGAGCATGCTTTACCCCCAACATACTGTAGTTAGGAAGACGACTTTAAATATTTTAGTTTTAAATCTTACGTACACTGGTAAAAAATATCGGGAAAATAACAAACATTTGTTACTAAAATTTTCTGTTTTGCATGTAAAACAGAAATATTATGTTATTTAACCAAATTTTGTTTTTTAACAAGTTAAAATCTGGCATTTTACATGATGGTTCGGTTATTGAAAAAACAGACATTTTCAGTTTTTAAAACAAATTTCACTGTTAATTTGTGTACTTTAACAGACATGTCTGTCAAATTACATACCATTTTTGTTTTTAGTAATTTACATGTAATTTCTGTTTTTCGCTAGGGTTATTTTACAGAAGTGAAATGTTATTTTACAAGTAGCAAATTATCATTAAGTGGGTGTGGCTAATTTTTGTCTATAAATGTTTTTGAAACGTTTATTATTTCCTTCCATAATGTCTGTGTATATTTGAGTTCACTAAGAATTGATTATTTACTTATTTACAGTGTCTCAGAATGTTTACAACTCATATAGTCGTATCCTTTGTAGTATTTATTTTGAAAATAATAATTTCATTACATCTGAATTATAAGTTGAAATTATATAGCTTCCAGGGACTCCGACCTAATCTAAAGGAGTGAGGTATTGAGTATATTCGAGCGGTTTCAACGGAATGAAACCTACTCAACCAGTCTAGAGCAGGACCACATATGTTTGCCCTTTAGAGGGCGTACTTGTCCATTTGAGACAAAGATATTATAAACGTAGATACCAAACTCCTATCCCTACACTGTTAGACGCGCTGACTCCTCACGGAGGCTCAGTCGGAGGGGCGGAAGTGTTTATTGGACATGCGCACAGTTCTATTCGGTGATCTGCGTGCATAACTATGGATACATGACAGAAAATTCCATTGTGACGCGATGCCAGCATGCGTGCACTTTCAAAAAGAGTTATTTACGCGCAAAGTACTTTTTCTGTGAATAGTCCGGAGTAAAAGAGACGCGCACTTCTGCGTGCTGGGAAAATGAACGCAGTGGTTGTTTTTTCGTTGAAAGCGCGTAAGACTGTAAACGCGTGTATAGATGTGCGCTTGTAAAGATACCATAGAAACTGACCAATCGGTACGCCAATGAACTTCGAACCAGTCGTTGTGCGTTAATGTTCAAATGTTCTTAAGTAAAAAGCTGACAAAGAAGCCTAAAACTGTTTCATGTAAGTGTACTTTATTGAAGAACGGTGCTTGTAAGAATTGCAATGTTTTAAAATCACACGTATTTATACCACCGGAAGATATCAATTTACAATTAGCTTTCAAAACGACTGATCAGTGATCAGCACTTCCTCCCCTCCGATTTGGCCTCCGTGAGGAGTCACCGCGCCATTTTAAGTTTGGTATCTATGTTTATAATATCTTTGATTTGGGACAAAGATATTATAAACATAGATACCGAACTTAAAATGGCGCGGTGACTCCTCACGGAGGCCGAATCGGAGGGGCGGAAGTGCTGATCACTGATCAGTCGTTTTGAAAGCTAACATTTACTTGATATCTCCCGGTTGTAGGAATACGTGTGATATTAAAACATTGAAATTCTTGCAAACAGCGTTCTTTAATAAATTGCACTTACATTAAACAGTTTTAGGCTTCTTCGCCGGCTTTTTACTTAAGAACATTTGAACACTAACGCACAACGAATGGCTTGAAGTTCATTGGCTTACTGATTGGTCAGTTTCTATGGCATCTTCACAAGCGCACATCTATGCACGCATTTACATGTTTTCGCGCTTATAACACATAAATCAACTACTGCGTTCTGTTTCCAAGCACGCGGAAGTACGCGTCAATTATTCCGGACTTCACACGGAGAAATGCATTGTGCGCGTACAGAACTCGCTTTGAAAATGCACGCACGCTGACATCTCGTCACAATGGAATTTTCTGTTACGTGTGGGTCATTTTTCACGCAGATAACCGAAGAGAACTGTGCGCATGTCAAATGAATGTTTATGATATCTTTGATTTGGGACAAAGATATTATAAACATAGATACCAAACTCCTATCCCTTCACTGTTAGACGCTCTGACTCCTCAAGGAGGCTCGATCGAAGGGCAGAAGTGTTCATTTGACATGAGCACAGTTTTATTCGGTTATCTGCGTGCACAATCACGTATGCGTAACAGAAAATTCCATTGTGACGAAATGTCACCGCGCGTGTATTTTCAAAGCAAGTTCTGTACGCGCACAATGCATTTCTCCGTATGCAGGTCAGAGTAACTGACGCGCATTTCTGCGTGCTTGGAAAGAAACACACTAGTGATTTGTCGTTGTTAGTGCGTTAGAACGTAAATGCGTGTATAGATGTGCGCTTGCAAAGATACCATATAAACTGACCAATCAGCAATCCATGAACTTTAAGCCAGTCGTTGTGCGTTCATGTTCAAGTGTTCTTAAGTGGAAAGTCTCGAAAAGCAAGAAACCGTTCCATGTAAATGAAATGTATTAAACACTCGCATTTGTAAGATTTGAGATGTTTTTAAATCACAAGTATTTATTCTACTCGGAGATATCAATTTACCTGTTGGCTTCCAAAACGACTGATCAGTGATCAGCATTTCCGCCCCTCCGAATAGGCCTCCATGAGGAGTCACAGCGCCATTTTAAGTTTGGTATCTATGTTTATAATATCTTTGATTTGGGACGTTAAGCTCCTTTGGGGGAGCAGAACTCCTCCGGGAGTAATTGTTTGATTTTCACCCCTTGGCTTTTCGCCAGAGAGTCGAGGGGACTTTTAGAAAAAAGCGGAATGAAGTCCAGTCTAGATCGCTTTCTCTGCCTTTTCGCTAAGATCATGTGTAGTATCTGTTCTTTTAATCCAGTCAAGAATGGAGCCATGCATGACAGACCAATGATGAAAATGGTCTGAAGGCCGTGAGGTTGGTCGTTAAATGTTGTCCTTCAGTCGACATAATAGCTTCCTGGGGAAGCAGTTTCAAGTTTGGTTTCGCCGAACGGCCTTTGCCAGAGGGTCGGGAGGTCTTTAGGAAAAGGAATGAAAGAGTTGAAACGACTTTACCTTGCTTTGCTTGCCCCATATGACTGCAGAAACTATGTTTGGTGACTTTTAACATTATATCAAAAATTTGACATAATCTTCAACAGTTCAAAAATACCGGTATTGAAAACAAAAAATTTTCTTTTAGTCATTTAACAGAATATTCCTGTAAAATAATTAACTGGAAAAAATTGTAAAAGAAAAAACCTTTTTTCCTGGTTAATTACTGTTTACAATTCGTCTGTAAAAATAACAGGAAACGATTGGAAATTTTTTTCCAATAACTTTCTGTTATTTTACGGGTTTTTCTTTTACGGTGTAGAGCTGCACATGCTCTCTACTCCTTCACTCTGTGGTCACCTCAGCTTGTTGACCAAACAAAAAGATGCATCTGCCTTCTGGAAAGAACATTTCCCGCCACTTTCTAACCACATTATGTTTTATCGGATCCTCGACAGCTGTCGACAGATCTATGGTTACGCACCGAGTGCACTCGTTCCGGCTAGTGCCGATGCTCTTGCTAACGTTTGTGCTTGATACCATTAGTAGTAGCTTTGATTTTCATGTGCATGTGAAGAAAGCAATACTTTTAAAAAGAAAGGAGGCATAAATAAAAGTATATTTAGAACGCCAGGATCTCGGTAAAGGTTAAAGAAAGTGTGTCAACCTATAGGTTACTGGCATTTTTAAAGACCCAAACTTATCTATCGTTTGGTTGATAAGACCACAAATCTCGCAAGTCGGTGGGGGTAAGTGAGCCATCTCCCTGCCAGTGAGATAACTTACCTACCCCCACCGATGAGTCCTTGGGGTTAGATTAGATGGAGCTTTATAATCTAGTTTCTAGCCAATTGGTTTAACTATCTCCCTGGGTGTAATGGTGTACTCAGTATAAGTGAGAAATTAAACTACGTGATTGCTCTTGCACAGAAAACTAAAGTAAGCCTACAATTTTATCAATTAACTTAATTTAAAAGCGAGATTTTCTTGGCACTGATCACACTCATCCGTTACGCAAATCTTCCAATAATCGCTTCATTTTGACGCGGCAGCTGTTATTATAGGATCATTTCAAACTTCCCTGCAACTTCTATCCCCCCAAACTTGAAGCCCTTTGCGTCTCGAAAAATCAACTGGTTAATAAACCGAATCAGGCTGTGTTGACAACAATGAGAAAAGTGGGATCTCTTGTCTGTCAAGTGCTATGTATTGCTATTTTTAGGTATTAGGCAAATGTTAAAGGGGAAGCTAAAGCAAAAAATTAATTTTCACATTTGAAGAAGAACTAAGTCTACTTAGTTAGGTGAAATTTTCATTCAAATCGGACATGTATTTCTCGAGATATCAGAAAAAGTGAAATTGGGGGCAGCAGACATTTTATCAGTTTCTCGCATTGACAAGGAATGCTTAGTTTCACATTGTTTTTTAGACTTGTGTTGACCTTGACGTTCATAGGAAGAGAAATATTCTGAAAAGTCTGAAAAGTTCTCATGCCAGTTATGCAATCACATTTTTGATAACATGGGACTATTGAGGGGGAAATAGGCTGCTAAGCTTAAAGAAAAACAAAAGACTTCCCATCAATGTGTGAAGACATGATGTCATTTGTGCTTGCTGCAAGTTCACTGTGTGTTGAAAATGTGACAAATTTACTTGCTCATATCTTGAGAACCACACATCGGATTTCAATGCAAATTTCACCAAAATGCTCTCGTCCATTCGTCTTAAACGGTACTCTCTATCTTTATTTTTATTTAAACTTCGACGAGCATTTATGTTACCTTTCATTTCATTGTATCGTTACACAACTTTGTGAAGAACAAATCAAAATTACGGTATGTTTGCACCCTAAAAAATGATTACGCAACCTCGGCATAAAATTACCCAACCGTTGGTTCCAAATGCCTCCTGACCGAAAGTGTGTAAAAAACTGCCCAACTTAGTTGGTTGAGCAGTTTACTCATTAGCTGGGCCAAAGAAATTACCCATCCATTTCACCTAATTAATTTTGAACAACAAGTGGTTACAATTTGCACCCAACACCTTTGCCCAACAGCTGTACTGTTGGGTGCTTGTTTGGATTTCCATATAAACACATACATAATTATATGATTTTGACAAGGAGGAGGATTAACAAAGTACCCTCGAACTTACACCGTTTGCCCTCCAGGTGTGGTTGGGGGCACCAGTGCTTTTAACGTGCTAAAACGGAGACGGCCAGCCCAGCGAAAGTATCACTTAATGGCATGACCAGCAACCAAAGCACCGATCATCAACACCCTAACAAAAAAAGACCACCAACACAGCCCAAAACACCAATTGGGGCACCAGTGACAATGCACTTTGTTAATAAAGAGTGAAGTGTTTAGCTTGAAGTAATGATTCCAATCGTGCACTTTGTATTTCTGGTACCATTGATTATGTAGCAGTGAAAAGTTTTTTTTCCTATACGACCATTGCATTTGAAGTAATTTCGTCCAGACTTTTACTGCTATTCTACCGGTAGCATTTTATTTACTAAATCAAACCTTATTCAACCACGAGATCTTAATTAATCACTTTCATCAAAATAATTATCTGCAAAACTTAACTTAACTAATCTTTTACTAATCATCTGACTGGTCAATTACATTTTATCCAAATGTTGGGTAAAACTTGGCCAACCCCTTTTATCAACACTTGGATTTTACCCAACCTTAATTTACCCATCAAATGTGGCTAGATTTTTTTCCTATTTGTTGGGCAATAATTTGCCCATGTTGAGCACTTTGGATTTCGCCCAACGCTTTTAACCAAACTGTTTTTAGAGTGTGTAAAACTCAATAAGAAACCCTCGATCATCCATCCTCTTCACCATGTTAATTCCAGTTTCTACGCTTAAGCAGCAGTCGATGGAATGTAGTCAGAATTTATTTCTTTAGAAAAAAGTTATAAACTGAGACTTAATGGAGACTGCCTATTAGTTCGTTCATAGCGGTCTGTTTTAGACTGTACAGTTTATTCTTTGTAATGTCCAAAGATGATAAATCGCAAAGCTTCCATTAGTAGGGCTCTACTCGAATTAACATGGTCAAGTGAGGCAGGCCCAAAGGGGAACTTAGATCCCCTATTGTACACTTAATATTTCCCCGAGAACTCGAATATACTAAGAGCCTTTGAAAACGGGTGAATTCAGGTTACACGTAAACACATTACCCATGGTAATTAGAAACATTGCCATTCGGGTTATCCAAAAGATGTCCTCTTAGCTTGTTAAGCTAACAGTCGTAGACACTTAAACACTGTGTCCTTATAGACTTAAGTCTACTTTTTCGATCAAAGTGACTCCGCTAAACCATCGCGGATCACAAATCAGGCAGCTTTGAATTGATATTTTCCCAACCTTTGGTTACGGATTGCATGTCATTCAGTGACGTTGTTGCTGAGGGAACTTCCACCCTCTACTGCCTTGCTAAGACAAAGCTGGGTCCTCCCAGGACCCCTGTTGAAAATTTTGGAATGTATATTAGTCCTATAGGAATGGAGAGATTTAAGAAGTTGTGTCGTCCTAAACGTCCGTGAACTCAGTTCCCCTTGCAAAAAAAAGTCCTGGTTACGCAATTAATTTCGTGCAAAATGCGACTGGGAGCAGCGCTTAATGGCACTCAAAGTCTTGTAGAAAAAGGTCGAAACTTTCACAGAGAACCAAAGATCTGAGCTTGGCCATTTACATTGTTTGAACAGGTATAGTCCAATAGGTGAGGGCCACCATAAGTTGCCTGCCGGGAAACTTACCAGAAATCTTTGAAAAATACAAGCTTCTTTGTAAAGTTAGACGTTAGAAATACCACAAATATGCTCAAGAAGGAGCCCGTGCGCCTTTCTCTCCCCTTTCACCCGTCTTTGTAAAGTGCCTGAATAGGTGTGATTTAGTGTTGAATAATTGAGAAATAAGACAGGGAACATTTTACAGAGGTAATTTACTTTTATCAGAAATGGAACAACTTTTTGAATGAGGCTGTAAGCAGAATCATAAAAAAGACGCAGTGACCGTTGGCTCAAGAACATTTACAACAGGGAGCTGGGAAGTGGCTCGACACCCCAAAGGGAATCATAGGTTATCAGGTATACGACAATGAGATCATAATTATGAAATAATGTTTTTAATTTCGTTGTTAGTATGTTCATGAATAACTTGATCGAATAGATTGTGTTGTGTCTTGCACCGAAATGAAGATGACATCATAAGTAAAGATTTAAAAGCCTTAAGAGTATAATGAAAAAGGTTAGGCAGAGTAGTTTTGAATTAGATGGCGCTCTTTAAATAAGTCAAGTCTTCTGCCTCCGTGAGGACAAACTATAAACTAGCGATAAATTCGACTTTCTAAGCAGCCCACCAAATGAAATCGAGGCATAAACAACGTACAAAATGAAATGATGCAGAGACAATTATTCATGCATCTACCATGAAGAGAGGTATGAAACATTACAAAGAAGTTACAAGTTCAAGGTCTTGTTCAAGACATTATTTCACTTGTACCTGCTTGGAAGCAGAATCGATGGCACTCTTTGAAGTAATAGGCCTAAACTAATACAGCCAGGGAGTCAGCGGTGGGGATTTTTGATGGTTGTGGACGGCGTATTCATATGAAAGGCAAGCTACGTACCAAGCAAGCTACTCGACTAAAAGACAACACTTAACTGACCAACCTTACTGCCCTCATACCATTTACATCATTTTTCCTAAGTATAGTGCAGACTGTCTGGCAAAGAGCCGTTCGGCGAAACCAAAAAATATACTCCCAAAGGAGTTCTGCTTCCCAAGGCAGCCACGTCCACTTAAGGGCAACTCTTAACTGACCGACCTCACTAGACCCTCAGACCATTTACATCATTGATCTATCATGTATGGCTCCATTCTAGATTGTATGAAAAGAAAAGGTGCTACACATGTATCATCTTAGCCAAAAGTGCGATACCCTTTTAAGGCGCACAGCCCGGATTCCTATAGACGAATTCGATTAGCGCTTGTTTTTAGTGACTGTAGGCCGCCATTAGTGGGGTCCATCAGCCTAAAATCGTGTTTCTTCATTGTTTACATGAATTTCAAACCCTCATATTTAGTGAAATTGATGAATTTACGATACAAATTAGTGTAAAACCATCCATGATAGAGGTAAGCAAAGAAAACGAAAGATTTAAAGGTGACGGACCCCAGTTATGGCCGACTGAAATTAGACCATCACTTGCTGTCCGGATTAGTGTACATACAAACATGTTTCATATTTATTTTTCAGTGCAGCAGGGCCAAAGCCAAAAATACCGTAAGTGCGAGGGACGGAATTTGAAAGGTGTTTTTTATTGTTTTGGCTACATTAAAATTTAGTAATGCAATATCAATGGTTGATTTTATAAGGAGGCTCTAACAAACAACAACACCATGCAATCAAAATCTATTTAAGATTTAGCATGTTGCCATAGCAACAAATCTTAATTGGCGCGAGGGACGGAATGATAAAAACTTGGTTTCTACATGCACATGTCAAATATTTTGCATATTTTTATCAAAGTTTGAAAGAGTTGAAAAAAAATTTACAGCATGGATGCCAAGTCCAATTACTTTTGTGATATTGATGTTAAGGGGTTTAAAATATCTCAGTGCCAACTTAGGACATGATGCATTTTTCAAAATAACAGAAGTGCGAGGGACGGAACGCGAGGGACGGAATTTTTGTCCATGCTTATGAAATGAGAATTTACTGTTAGCAGTCCCCATTTTTATTTCAAATCTACCATTTCTCTGTAAAAAATGATCACCAGGGATGATCAGGGACATGTTTACAAACTCCCGCTGAAAGGAAAGGTGGTTGGGATGGGCATGAGCATGCGAGAGTGTACACACACACTTCTGTACCTAAGTGACATTCTACAGTTTTACTGTACGTGAGAGTGGGGGAGTTGACTAATTGTGACCTTGTTTAATCCCTCATGATGATGATGAAAAGCTTCTATCACTTAATGATTCAATAAAGAACCATTGGACCCACATACTTCCTCGCCCAATTCAGTTGATTCCTCATTAATCCTTGGGTACAATTAATGCAAAAGTAAACAAAATTTTCTACAGTTTGTAATTCTATCAGCCATTAAGCCCCGCTTACCTCAATTATTATTTCTATTAGAGTTCCATCAGCATACGGTTTGTATTACCACTTTATTTAGGTAAAACCTAAAATAACTACACACAGAAACTGTAGGCGGTGTTCTTCTTTGCTGAACACAATACTTCCTCCAAGTGGCTCTCCTTTCATTGTCAGATAAAAGTCAAACTAATGTACAGTATGTACAGTATAGTATCATTTATTCCTTACCTCATTTTTGACCTCATGTTGTATTTGTGATTTAAGAGCTGCATGCCCAGTGACATTCCAAGGTACTGTTCTGTAAATGAGTCTTTAACATTTGTACCGTAGTTAAGCTGTATAAATACTCAAGAGCAGTCCATCATGGTTTTTCCATGTAATGTGGCCTTTGAGTCTCAGTTTTAAAGCTGGTGAGCCACTTAATGTGAATATACTTTTATTTTGAATTAACACTCCTGCCTCAATTGTGATACCTCAATTAAGTACAACCTTAACATTGGAGAAAGCAACTGTCCTTCAAGGCCTACAATTTTGAATTTTGCTCTGATGTAAGGTTTCTATTTTGCAATTTCTTTATCGAAAAATTATTTTCCTTTTAACTTCCTTGTTAAAACTCTGTACCAATTTCCAGCCCACTCTGCACACATCTACCTGTAACAGTAAGTTTAACAATTAGACTGGAATATTGTACAAAGGGTTAGCAAAATCTTGCATGCGTATGAAAATTGAACACAAGTTGATTTTAGTCCATATCTCACCCCTCAGCAATAAACCCCTGTATGCAGACCTTAATACAGTAACTAGAGTGACAGTATAAGTCCTATCCCAGAACCCTCTTCATGTCCCTGGGAAAACCTCATCTCCTAGACTGGTTCCCAAATAGATGTTTGTCAACTTGCCTATTTAACTTATTATGCTCTGTACAGTACGTCATTGCTTAAAATAATGTTGATTTCAGTGCATCACAATTTCATAAACATAGCCAGAGAAATTTTATGTATTTGGTTTACTATACCGTACGTTTCCTGTTTGGGTAAATTTGCAAGGTATCCCAACATAAAAATGAAGTTTCTAATCCGAATCTCAAAAATTGTATTGATTTAATCAATGCATATGACACAAATTTTGGGAAATTCCTGTCATATATGATAAAAATGAGCAAAATACATCCCTACAATATTTTAATGCATTGCATTCGCTAATATATTTGTTGCTAAAGCCTTCGTTTTTTTAAAACTGTATTATTCAGGTGTGTTGAAGTGCCTGTATTGAATAGAATACTGAAAGATTGTAATGTTACAATGGTTACACTAGGAAAAATGAAAAACAACAATTAATTCCGTCCCTCGCACAAGCCCATTAAAACTGCATGTTAGTTGGTCCAGCATTATTCCGTCCCTCCCACTAAATTCCGCCCCTCGCTTTGAATTCCGTCCCTCGCTAAAATTTCCGTCACTGATAATACCCCTTTAATTTTTTTTTTTTTCCTTTTTTTTACTTGATAACTCCCAAAAGGTGTTAAAGTCACTAATAGTTGATACTCTGGAGACTCTCATTCATATTATATCAGTTTTTCGTAGAAAACACTAACTTCTTTGTCAAAAACCGCAAGAGACGGAATTAAGACTCAATTTTGCCCGTTTTACTCTATTTTGCCAAGGAATTTTAGAAACATTTACATGCAGTTACTGTATATGTGTTTAGACATGAACATCATGAAACAGAAAACTAAATTTACCCCGTTCACTGTCATGAATTGTTGTGAAATCGTAATAAAATCCCCCCCCCCCCCCGCACACAGTAAGCTGCACTTCGCATTTTGAACTTGTCTATACCGGTAATTATCCAAATTTTCCAAAAAAAATTCAGATTTAGTAAGGTCATTTAGTACTCTAAAAAACCAAATGTAAAGCCTGCCCATAGGAGGTTTGACGATGACCAATTTTGGCTTTCACCCAGCAGTGATATTTTAAATTCCGTCCCATATAGTGTGGGGCCGAATTTTCGTCGTCTAGCTGCTTCCGTCTCAGTCATGGACTTAGTTTTGTTCACATCATTACAAACGGCCACTATTGTGTTGTCCTTCAGTGGACGTAATAGCTTCTTCGGGGAGCAGTTTCGCCGAACGGCCCTTTGTCAGAGGGTCGGGAGGACTTTAGAAAAAGTATGTGGCCTATGTGACTAGATGTCACAGCGTCCACCATCTTAAAATGAACATTACGTTTGCATCTGAAGAAAGAATGAATAGAAGAACATTGTTACAACCGATAATGTAGAAAATTAACCGATAATATAAAAAAAAATTACCGATAATTTAAAAAATAATTTCCCATAATGTAAAAATTCTTTGAACCGATAATGTAAAAAAAAATACCGATAATGTAAAAACTGTTCCTACCAGGGTTTCATATGGTTTTACCTACAAGTGTGTATGTGGGCGAGTTTATGTAGATAGGCAGGTAAGCTGCCACGCGGCAGGCGGGCAGGACGGGAAAGCCCGTTAAGTGGGCCCTAATACAGAGAGCCAATAACGTCGTAGAAGTGCATTCTAAAGACTGAGTTCAGCTTCATCCGTCTAAGAGGATCACTTAGTGTGAAAAAATGATAATGTAATTATGTGTGTATAAGGTATATGTCTTATTTAAAAGTCTATCCCTACATCTTTCGCATACCTTTGTACACTGAAACCACAATATGTTTCAAGGATGGGGGCTATTGCCCCTATTTTGCAACGTTCTTTATACGAATTTACGCAATTGCACACGTATGCATCACCACGAACCTACCTATTTGCTTTCCCGTCCTGCCCGCTTGCCGCCTGGCAGCTTACCTGCCTATCTACATAAACTCGCACACATGCACACATGCAGGTAGGACTATATGAAACCCTCGTAAGATCAGTTTTAACATTATCGGTTTCCTTTTTTTATTTTTTATTTATTTATTTATTTATTTTTTTTAACATTATCGGTTCCAAGATTTTTTTACGTTATCGGGGTAATTTGTTTTTACATTATCGGTTCAAAGAATTCTTACTTTATCCGATTTTTTGTTTTAAATTATCGGTTGTTTTTACATTATGTGTAATTTTTTTACATTATAGGTCGTTTTTACACCTTCGGTTAATTTTTACCAGGCGCGGATCCAGATATTCAAAAGAGGGGACTGACTTAAGAAAAACAGGGAGTGCTAGGGAGTTGCGCCCCTAATTTCCCGTATGTTTTATTGTTCATGCAGGCGAAAAAGGGAGGGCTGAGGCCGTTAAAGCCCCCCCCCCCCTTGGATTCTCGCCTGTTTACATTATTGGTTGTAACAAATATATCTATACATCTGCACTGTACTTTTTTGTGACTTATCAACATTCATGTCACATTCACAAGTCACGTCTTACGATTGTCATGACCGTTAAATACACCTTCTTACTGTACGCGCATTGGTTTTTTTTTTTTTTTTTAGTTTTTTTTTTTTTTTTTTTTGCTGACTGAGAAGCAGGAGGATTATATTTTTACAAATGAACTAGAAATAAACTCATCCTTTTAAGAATACCGTTCTTTACGTTCAAAACTGATCCTATGTTGGACACATGAGATGTGACTCCCGACGTAAAATTCAATGATTTAGTCGTTCCTTGTCTCGGGCATTATTAGCTGAACTTATGCATTTTTATCTTGGCCTTCCATTATGAAACGTTTCCAAAACTTGTATGAAATCGAGCTTAGAGAGAGATATCTACTCTTCGTTCCACAGATGACGCTAGAACAGCACAAGGTTGCGTCGTATCGTCCAGGGAGACGCATATCGCATGGTTATCGAGTTTCACATCATTCTATAGCAACATAAATCATTGGTATCTTCCTGATACACTTTAAAATTTACAGAAAGTAAAATAAAGAAAAACAAAAGAATAAAAAAAAAGTGCTGTCAACTCATTGACAGCACTTTTTGTGTATTCTTTTTGTATTTCTTTATTTTTTCTACTGTAATTGTACAAAAAGTCTGTGACATTTCAGAAATTTTTTTAGAGTGTAGTTCAGAGCAGTGACGCTGCCATGACTTACATTGGTCAAACTGCAGCAGTTTTGTTTTTTATCTTGTAATTTCAAATAATACTAAGGGATCCTATCTTTGTCACTACATAGCCTGGGCCACAACTTGGAGGAGGGATAATGGGGTAAGTCTTCCCCCATTGAGAAATTAGTTGGCTTGTTAAATTTAGGAGGCTTGGATGAAAAAACTTGAACTGACTCTTTGGTAATAAATTGAACTGTGCTATATTGACTTACTCAGGCTCTCAATCTAAACAATTTAAATCCCCCTCCTGCACACATACACAAAGCCAATCAGCTAATCCGACGGTGTCCTGCCTGGTGTTCCGTTCAAACTGTTTACCTTACTGTGTGCTTCTGAGGGAGTTGTTATCAGGAGGCATTCATGATGAGGACATGCACCTTAAATTCAATGTCTAAAACGCGCCGAGCGAGCAAAATTTTTGTAGTTGGGGAAGGTCTGTCTGTTTGAGAAACATTTTGTAAAAATAAATAGATCACTTGGTCAGAAGCATACCTTATATAGGGGAATGCATTCAGCTCATCTTGAATGCAGAAGACCGTCTTGTTTCATGGTTGGCTCTTAAGCATCTTGTGACAATATTTTTCCCTCCTCAAATGTGAAATTTGCTAAAAAATAACTGCTCGGTTTACCTTGAATATGAAATACTGAAGTCCTAATATATTACGAAAGATACTTTGAAGAGAATAAGAAGAAAATTGTTACATGTAGCTGTTGCTTCAAAATAAGTTTGGGCGACTGTTCTAACCCTTTAACCTTTCGCTACATCGAATGAATAGTTAAAGTGTTAATTGCTTTAGAGTCAAATAGGAAATCGACGGGGGTGTACGCACATCCCACACGCACAGTTACCCCATCACAAGCACGGTGCTACAGAAGCATCGATTGTAAACCATGTTACTTGCGAGCGAGGAGGGCCGAAAGTCAGCTTTAGAACTGCTGTAAAACCTTGTTCCATTCAACAACTGTGTTTTAAGGGCAGGGGCAGTCATCACAAATAGAAGAAGTGTAGTAGACTGTCCAGTTTCATGATTGGCTGTTGGGAGTCATTTGACAATGTTTTTTCTCTTCAAATGTGAAATTAACCAGAAATAACTGCTTGGTTTACCTTGAATATGCAATAGTTAAGTCATAAAATGTAATAAAAGATACTTTGAAGAGAAATAAGATGAAAATTGCGTTATTTAGCTTTTTCTTCAAAATAAGTTTGGGGGGACTGCTCTCTACCTTTAAGCATGAAGGTTTTATGTAGTACCTCCACGGGTAGAGAATGGAGATAAACGTCGTCCATTTTGCTGAACCCGGAATTTCTGTGTTTTCCCCTGTATAAGTGCGAAACGTGAAAAGCAAGATATTTTATTAGACGTCATTTTTTCCGTGAAAAGGGGTCTCCGTATATTTTTTAAGGTTCCCTAACACATGAAAATTTCTAGGTGAAAGTTCTTGTAATTAGCAAAGGATTTGCGAAAATTGTGATACCGTTTTTGAAGTTTTGTGTCGGGAAATAACTGACACAGACCCGTTATTCCCTCGAAATATCGTTCCATCCCATACAGAAATCTGCAGTATAAACATCGCTAAAAGGGGAAATCGGAGTTTAAAAAAGAATTTTGACCTTTGGTTCTGGCACCTCATTCCCCTTAGCCTGCTGTAAGCAGGCTATTGTGTGTGCCTTTCAACTACTACATTCAAATATCAAAAATCTTACTTTCGCTACTATAAATAATACTACGAGTCTTTCAACGGCTTCACTGTTGAACAGTCGACGTTTCCAACTAAGTTACATGGCCATACCTATATACGGTATACAATAGCCTGCCAACTTTCTAGCGAATCTCATTTACCACCACCAAATATGACGTCACGACAAAAATTAAAATACTAAATTATTCTCGCTTAATAGGTAATATTTATGCATTGAACGTATGGCCTGTTACACATTTTTCACCTACAAAAGCTAATAAGTTTGTTCGCCGTTCGTTGTATCAGTTGTATGTACCAAAATACACTATTCATACTTGTTTCGTGCACCACGTGACCATCTCATGTTTACTAATTCGTCCCTCAAAATGCGGGATTCCTGTAAATGGAAACTGGACGACGGTTTGCAGACTCTGTATATTATACTGTTTAGAGAGGTGTATTATAATTTTGACAGAGCGCCATCTTTCGGCTACTACAGAGTCTGCTCCGCAGGCTACATTCCCCTTGTCTGAACTAATTGTTTACCAGAATATAGAAACATTGAAGAGGATCTTTCAGTTTAGAGCAAACATTTATTTTGTGTCAGTTGCTGTTAATGAAAATTTCTGAATATTTGTCGGGTAACAAAATTTCACACTGATGCATGCAAAACTAGACAGCCTCTACTGCACTGTAATCAATCATGACGTTAGAGTGTGAATTTGGAATTCTATTGATGCAACTAAAAAGCTGCAAAAATTTAGTCCTTGAAATAGGTTAATGTTTAAATCGCAACTTTTTTGGTCAATTGGACAAGCTAGGTCTAGGTGCCATATGTTTTGAACAGATATCTAAAAGTAACGAAAATGAAAATATTCTGGTTTAATGAAAGCTCAAAACAAAGATAAAAATTGATTAAATGTTTTAACGAAAGGTGTCATAACTGAAAATAGAATATGTGCATGTCCTATTCTGTGTATCAAAATATCTAATATTCATGGAAATCGGTGTATGCAACAGCCTAAATAACGTGATAACACTTGTCCCTGCTATGCAAATCAAAGGCTTGTTATTCACATCGGAAGAACCTTTCATAACCCATCATGTACTCAATACGGTGCATGAGAGGCCGGACATCCAATACAAAGCACTGTGGAGGCTTCGGAGAAACTAGGTCAGGATTTTGAGAAAATTAGTGAAAAGTTTGAGATATTAAGTCCGAACATAGATAACCTAAGTCAGAATTCTGAATACTGTTTTGGGGAAGGGCGTACCACCGTTCGTGGCAATCAATGTGGTCTGGAAGTTCCTTATTTACACAATGATTCAGTTAAACATGGAAGTATATGAAAGCAGTGCCTCGCAGTCAGTGCTTACATCCCCAGAAGATAAATTACAACATTCACCACTTTTACGGAAAGGATTTCTTATTCCCTCTTTTGAGAAATCATTCTCTCAATCTTCGTAGTCTCGTTTCCTTGTATTTTATCCTTATTTTCAACATCAAATTGCATGAAAGGATGGCCGTCATCGGCTCAAATACTCCTGTAATGTTAACATCGACACGTGGATGACAAAATCATAGGTTCTACCACGGCCATTCTGGGTAATGAGGCGTGCCAGCAAAGGGCTTATATGGGTTTAAAGATCGTTACAGGACCTGAAATGTGACTTACCTCTTCGCCAGTTTTCAAGAGTGTAGATCATGAGGCTATATGCTATATCTGTTAGGAGAGTTTATAATAGTGTGTCACACTTTATCTTTTTAATTTTCATTCATGATGAAACTTTCCTTCTTTTTTTTTGTTACATTGTCCATCTTTGCATGATTACATCTTATCGCCTCGGGGAAGAAATAATTAAAGCACTCTACATACACACTTGATATAGTCAGGCTTCACATCTGTTTACTTGATTGACCGTTATAGACATATTAAAATACCCCCAAAGTAACATAACATTTGGGCTTAGGTAACAGGTTAGTCAAGTATGTTTCAATTGCTTTTCACACAGTGTGAACACAATTAAAGCATAGGACACAGATCATGTAACAAACTCATTTCATCATCCCGCAAACCTTCCGAACTTAAAGGGCAGGAGCAGTCATCCCAAATTGAAGAAGTGTAGTAGACTGTCCAGTTTCATGATTGGCTGTTGGGAGTCATGTGACATTTTTTTTCTCTCTTCAAATGTGAAATTTACCAGAAATGATTGCTTGGTGTACCTTGAATATGCAAAAGTAAAGTCATAAAATGTAATGAAAGATACTTTGAAGAGAAAAGCGAGGGGAATGTTACTTGTAGATTCATTTTGGGCTGGCTGATTTAGAACTTCATACATCACGAAAAGTACAAATTACCTCATAAATGTTTCCCGTATGATTGTAACACAGAATGGAATTAAATGAAAAATCCAAAAAATTAAGATAGATTATGCAGCAATGACTTCGTTTCACTTTTTACTGAATGATGTTTCCCTCGTGAATCTCTTTATTTTGGTTTCATATTTTAAAATGCACTTTAAGGAATCTCTCTAAAAACTGAGTCTCCGTCCACGTGTATACATGTTTTACATCCCACTGCAGCTGCAAAGTCAAGTGGTTAGAACATCAGACTTGCAGACGGGAGGTCCAGCCGTGGCCGGTTATGCTGAAGACTTTAAAAACGGAACCTACTGCCATTGTGTGCTTGATATTCAGCATAACAATGAAGCAAGAAAAACAAGCCAATGAGCCATAGTTGGAAAAAGTTCGTGGCCCGCTCGACTTGAACCTTTAATGGAAGTGTGAGAGATGACAAATGAGGTTGGGTAGTCTCACCGGCCCCAGGTTGTGTTCTGTGGAGCTACGTCAATACCGCTGAAACAATATGGCGTCACAACGGAACCTCGTGTACCAAATTCCGCGAACGAACCTTGGCTGAAAAAGAAGCGGCACTTCGGCTCCACTCAACACGACAGTCCCAGTTAAGTAAAAATGTCGAGCTGCCAGCTGCTGCCCGACGCAAGAGACTGTCAATGTTGGCAGAATGAATGGGGCGCTTTTAACGTGCTTCGAAACGGACACGAGTAGTTGATGAAAGTAGCTCCGAGATTTCAAAGAGCAGACTTCGAGTAAAAATGGGCCTAATTGGCTAAGTAAAAATATCCACGAAGGTAGCTGGTTACAGCGAGGCCGGTGGCTTACTTCATCGTCCTGTCGTTGTGGTTAGCTAAAGTAGTACTAGAAGTACTAGAAGTTGATGTTGATCGCGGGAGCTAGAATGCTTCTGGGGAGAGCAATGCTGTCCGGTGTGTTGGACTCTCCATGAGACTCGATACAGCTGATCGTGGTTGGTCAGTAGTCCTGACGTCATAAGGCTGCTCTCGGTAGCTAATGTATATGTATGTGTATGTGGGTTGTGCACTGAGAATGTGTGTCCGAATTGCTACAAAACAATCGGTTGAAAACTCCATCTTATCTTACCCACTGCGTATACCCATCATGATTTGCAAATAATGTCCCTTCCCCTGCATTACCTATGTTGAAAGACTGCGATTAGAACCATTTTAGTTACCATATGCCAGTGTTGTAACAAGTCACGACTCCAGTCACTTCCTCTCAAAATGATAGTGGCCTGGTGACTCGATAGAATTCAGGAGGAATTTCCCCATTGAAATAGTACAGTGACTCGAGTCCATGACTCGACTCGAGTCACTTAAAAGTTTGAAAACTGGTGACTCGAGTCACTAATCTAGTGACTCGATTACAGCGCGCACTGCCTTATACCTATGCTACATTAAGCTCATGTGACATGAATATAGGCATGTAAGTAAAGATCGAAATTTAGCTCAATTAGGATCCATATTTTTTTAATCCTAAACTTCCCCATGTATATGTGCCTACATCAAACGAGTGTTAATCCTTTATATGTTAGACCCACGTTAGTACTTTAATCACAACTAATCCATAGTAGGACAATAATGGAATCATTGTGTAACTTTGTATTTCCACCTTTTATTACCCAGATGTGTGTTCTTTGTTCTTACGTAATAATCAAGTGGAATTAAACTCATCAGAAAAGTATAATTCTGCTATACCGCCCGCACACGGCATTTCCCCCGGCCCAGGCTTGCCTTGCTACTGCGTGTAATTGCGTTAGTTACAGAGTATACGTATTAGTGAACAGTGACATAGAGCTTCATCCGTTATGTATGGAATATTTACTGAGTTTACCTTGGACGGTGAAGGTTTGAAATATTCAATGAAATATTAAAGGCCTACCAACCTTGTCCTTCGTCAATCATGTTCTTGTTATATCGCTTGGAGTCGTTCTCTTACTTAAAAATATTTTCGGTTTAATGTTTTCTGCTTAGTTACTCTGAGGATAGTCTTAAAAAGTTGTGTTTTTTTTTTATTCTTTTTTCAATTTTATTGTATTTTTATTTTTAATTAAAGCAAAGTGGCCGCTATCTCCAATGTTACCCTGCCGACCTCTTCACAGTAAACAATACATATACCGTGGAAGTTCAATGGCGCCACTCATTTCAAAAGCCATAATGTATACGTAGGTAACAAGTAGCACATTAGGTTAAACTAGACGGTATTTGACGGGAAGGGATATTTTACTAACTTATTCATTCAAAAAGAGAGAAATACGCTAGCTTTTGATCTCAGTAACTAAATTTGTTCCTTGCCGTACACATTAAAGTTTCTTAAATTTAATCTGAGCTTCGAGCCAATTGCAATCATAAGTGAAAAAAGGAGTCACTTTGTGTGCGGTATTTGATCACTTTGAGCAGTATCTGCCTTAGCCTTTTGATATTTGACCACACTGTCGCTTTACGACCTAGTCCGGGTTAAATTCGACCATCTGAGTGGTAATCGATCGAGTAAATAAGCATAATTCGATCATAGATAGGGTTGGATTCGACCCAACGTAGTAGTTTTCGTTCTCTCTTTTTAAGGCTTTTTCGATCTCATTCAACTAAAGAAGTCATTGTATGCACTAATTACTTTTTGAAATTGCAAATTGGGTAAGCAATTCTGTGTACGTAACGTATGGTCGCTTAAATAATATCAGAACTAAAGAAATTGACTCGGAAATGTGGAAAATGTGCAAACACCAAACGAGTCGAAAACCACCTCAATACTTAGACACTTAATGGTACTATTCGACCTCATGTGGGGGAATTCAACTTCTAACTTCGATTATCTAGGTCACAATTCGACCATCCTGCCATATCAATATCAATACTGTAGTTATGTATGAGTGAAAGGTATGGAGGTGATCAAGGGGGCGAATGTCTCTCATTATGGGGGAGCGCCGGGGGACATTGCCTTATTTTACAAAAAAAAAAAATGAGTAAAAAAATTCAACTCAATCGGCGTTTTCTGAAATATTGGGGGACATGTACTGTCCGCACGAGATCGTCGTCCATTAGATCGATGGGTTCATTGAAACACGGTGGGGTCACGTTCCCTGGGATTGATGTGGAAACAGAATAATTGTTTCTTGTAGCATGGACCAACGGGGCTATGGGGACTTTGATAACTGGACGCTCCCCCTCCCATTCAGAATTGGTTTAGGTCTCCGTGTGTAGGAACTAAATAATAAATTTAATCTTTGTGAACGATAGTTTTGAACTATTGTAAACGATTACTGTTTCCGTGACTTTTCATTTTTTAACTAAAATGATTAATACTTTTCAATTTTGTATTTTTTTCCAAGCGTTAGTACCAGATGAATTAGACTTGTTTCCGGAAGTGATCTCAACAAAAAACGGAATTCTCTACATATTAATAGGAGCACCTTTTCTTATCGCTGGTTTCCCAATTGTAATCATTTGGTTGATTTGTCGTTGCGTAAGCAGGAAACCGAGAGGTAGGTATAACATTTGTCCTTCGGTTTATCGAGGGAGTTGGTAGGGACATTCTCTTTAGAAAAGGGGATCAACAGTTATGTACCTAACAAAAAGAACAAAAGGAACTGTCAATCAAAGTGTGATACTTGTGAAATGGGAGAACTATGTTTTCAGGTAACTAGTGTTGATGGATACGGTACTAGATAGGTTCTAGATATGACTCTTGTGTCTTCTTCCCAACAGCTTCCTGTTATTTTATTCCTTTATTTTTTTGTATTTTATTTCCCTATTTTGTACAACCTTGTCACATTAGCTTAATACTTGTAACATTTTTTAGGGTAGATACCCAATGTTTAACAAGGTGTTACTTAATTGGTTGTTGTTATTGTATTGTATCGATTGTATTCTTTGTTTGGGCTGGAGATTAGGTTAGGGATTAGGGTTATCGCTAGCCATTTCTTGTTAAACAGTGCGCATCGCCCCATTTTTCGACTGAACTCTTTCCTACATCGCGTCACATCAACCACATTGTCATAAGAAAACCCTTATAGCCTGGGACCTTCGAACTTCACACCCATATAAAACTTAAATATTTATCTGATGCGTGTACACTGCCGACCAAAGATATCCAGTCGTAATCATTGAAGAAATTCATAATTTTTTCCTATGAATTGAATCAGTTTGAAGATTAATAATGTATTCCATATGCTTTTTACATTCTAACTATTGTCCGTGAAATATTTTTTTTTAATTCTGAATAGAGAATCCGACAGACCAGTATTCGACGTAAGTTTCAAGACTAGTTTCCATTCAATCGAACACGAAAAAGAACATTTGAATATGCAATATATGTATATACAATATGCAATATATTTTCTATTTTATGGAAGCACTGGCTTTTCATGTTGCCAATATATATCCAAATTTAAGTCATATGCAAGATGCACTGGTTTGATGTGAAAAAAACTTCTTGTTGAAGATTTTTAAAATATAAATTACCAATATGGGTAATGGATAGTATCATTAAGCAGAATATGGCACTGGAAGGGCGTTTTGTAAAGAAAAGTTGAAAATTTGGCAGTTTGGAAGTTTTTGTTTCAGACCTCCTGCCATTCCAACAACCTATTGGGTGAAGCGACTTAATTTTTGAAATGAAGAGCACAGCTAAGATCGGCTGCTAGGGAAATAATGCATGATGGGAATAGAACATCGACATCTCAAAAGAAGGGGGTTAGGCATGTAATTCTGTACACAGACATGGGCCTACGTAAAGACAAAGCTCATCATTGTTTCTTGTCGTATAAATTTGGCTTCTCATTTTTATACAGTTAGCCAGGGCCTTAGAAAGCAAAGCAAGTCGTTGAGCAGACGCAAAGCACATATTTTAGAAATATAGCTCATATCTATCTCATTTTTCCCTTCACACTTATAGAGACTTGTATCTGACACCGATAGATAGTTCGACCGGCGTTTTTACAAGTCTAGGAGATAACCAGGTTACATGTCAAGCAGGTACTGAAGACTTGATCTGTAAAGCTTATATGAATTTAGAGCATTTATATTATGTCTGTGGGTTAATTTGCTAAATGAATTAAAGGGGCAATCATAGTTTGACAGCGAATATTAACCTTTTGTTCCAGCGCTTCGTTTTTTTCCTTTTTACCTGATTATTTACCACAATCAACAAACATTGAAGAGATCTTACAAGTGAGAAGAATTGTCAATTCCATGTTATTATAAATGTTAAATGGGAATGTTGTAATTTTGTTCGGGTAACAAAATCCTACGCAGACGAGAGAGCCTCATCTATACCGTTACCAATCACAACGTCAGACCATGATGACAGATCATTTTCTGTTAGTTTTAATTCAATATATGATTGCGGTGGAAACTTATAAAAACAAACTCTGAATGACTCTTTTAAAAACATTGTCCGATTGTCACGTGAGGCTTCTTTTACATTAACTTCTATGTTTCCTTTGATCGACGACGAACTTTTTAAAGATGATTTTTATATTAGTAACTTTAAAGCTTATAATTGCCTTATGGGCTTGTTTCTCTTGATTCAAAGTATGACTCACAAAATAAAATAAAGTTACATCTGTATGAATGTTGATTTCTTCTTCTTTCAGTTGTGCACGAAGGATTTCCTCTACCTCCAAAGTAGGTGTTATATATTATTTTGAAACTATCCAACGTTTTTGTTTGAATGAAATTGTTAATATTTTCCACAACAAATGTTCTTTGCATTTTGTTTTTTTCGTTCAGCCTTGCCCTACCTGAAATACCAGGTGCAGCAATTCCCGATTACTGTGATACCAAAATAGCGGAAGGTAAGATTTATAACGAACTTTTGAACTATATAAGCCAACACAGAGAATATGATAATTGCGATATTGAAGACGTTGCATTCCGACATCTGCATCGGTCTAGCATCCCTGTTATTTATTTCGATAAATTGGGGTAAAAATGATCTAATCCGGGTCAGTTTCTACCGAGAACAGATCGAATACGGTACATTATCAGATTTATTAACTTTGACTGGCTGCACCTAATAGATTTATGTAGTTATTCAAAAAAGAAAAAACACTTTGTCATGCATGAGTTATGTCTTTTGTCCAAGGTAGCAGAGGACCTGTTAGGATAAAGTGTGATCTAGATGATACATTTTATGTAAAGGCAGTGGTAGACACATCTGTGCTCCTGTAACCTGTACTGCAAGTTATGTGCTTAACCTTTAATACCAGTCGTTTGTATTGTAGTTCTTGGGAGTGCATATATTTTTTAAGCCCAGCAGGGTTTCTTCCAACTTCCTTTCGTCTCATGTATGTTCATTATTTATTACTATCCATGTTATATTTGTAATTATTTATGTACATATGAAGTGATGAGACAAATAAATGAAACAAAGGATGTCTAAAAAGGGTTGTTGTGTGTGAAGGTACCACTAAGGAGTAACTCACATAGTTACCATATTGTCCGACTTCAGACATGCACGTATACTTTTTTTTCGTGATTTCATTCCTCGATGGGATTGCAAAACTTCTAGAGATCAATTTTCTTACTCATCGTTCTTGAATCCACCCTCTTCCCTTCTGTCACAACCTAATTATCGAACTTCCCTGTGTATCATAAATTATCACTTCTTCAAAGGGGGAGATGCGATAGCCTAATCCCTAACCTAATCCCTAACCCTAACAAAGAATACAATCGATACAATACAATGGCAACAACCAATCAAGAAACACCTTGTTAAACAGTGCGCATCTACCCCTTCAAAGAACATCCCTTGAAACATAAAATAAATTTAAAACATGCGTTACTTTCTGAATTAAATAGTACGAAGATATAAGAAAGTCTTTCATGCTCTCATTTCTAGCTAATACTGTCGTCATCTTTTCTTTAATGTTACAGCGTATGCAGACACTATCGAAAATCCGTAAGTTTTGAACTTCATATGCTTTATGTAGACAATATATCTCAAGTGTAGACAGATTGAGATAGGTTAATGTATGCTTGAAACTCTAGTATAGTATTCTTTATAATAAAAGAAAAATTTTCAGAAAATTCCAGAAAACCTTCCTAAGCTGCTTTTACATAAAATAAATTTTAGCTAGGACTATTGTTCATATTTGCCTGTAAAACCTGAGAACACCATTCTATTTTTTTTTAAAACACCTTTGGGTATTTTTGTAAGCCGATGGTAAAAAACATCTTTGACAAGACATTATCGCATTTCAGCATTTTATCTGATTCTTTTGTCTACAGGTTTAAATTATTGGAGAACTCTTCACGAAGAAAAAAACCAAACTTGCCTCCAAGGAATAAGGAAAAAGAAAGTTAGTATATTTTCATTTCAAATACATAAAACGGAATTGTCAATTTTGACTCAGATTTTCGTAACAATATCTTTTAAAGGGCCGAGATCATTTTCACGTTTCCATTCGTACACATACAAATTGTTTATAACAAGCTATGACACAATGCAACATGAAATATTAAACATTTAAATAAGCTCGTTTATGTCTGTTTATATTCCAGAGCCACGCCATGTTTTACCTCCAAAGTAAGACTTTTCAAAAATCATACTTTCACTAGTACTTCACAGCTATATCTGCTCATTTAAGGAATTGTCATGAATTTTATTATATTTTATTTTTATGTATATTGATTTTGTCTGATATTGTTTTTATTTTATGAAGCCTGCCGCTTCCAGAAATTCCACCGGAAAAGATTGCCGAGTACTCAGACGGAGAAAACGAAAGTAGGTCTAAAAGACAGCTTTTTCTTTCAAAAAGATAAACGTTTTCTTCTCCGGAAATCCTAATATGATAACCTCTATTAAAATTGTAGACTGTTGGCAACCCAAGAACTGAAAGGCATTCTACTAGTGCTTCCTACTAAAACTATCTAGTTCTCTCGTGGCATCAGATGAGCTTTCCCAATGGAGTTGGTTAGACGAAGTTTTACGTCTCAGTTTCTAACCTATTGGTTTAAGTTTGGCCGGGCAGGCCACGGTCTTTCTTCAGTTTCCCCCACTATAGCTTGTTTTCCTTACCGGTACTCTCCTGTTTATGCTGAACACCGAACACAGCAGCAGTAGGTTCTACTTTTAAAGTCTTCCGGTATGACCCGACCAGGTGTCGAACGGGTTAGTCAGTACCTCCCTGCTGCCAGTCGGATGTTCTCACCACTTGACCATGCTCTTCGCATGGAGTATTGTCGACCATGTCTGAGGGCAATCAAGGTAGGCAAGCACAGGTTTGTCCTCAGACGTGGCGGTTGCTAACCCTAGCTGTGACATCACTGAGAACTACCTGTAGACATAAACGTCACATCACCTCCTATAAAACTGTGATCTTAAAGGAAGTGTCCCACTGTTTGGTGTGCAAATGACAATGCGCACATGCGTTCCTGCGTGTCCCGTCATTTGCATAAGGTCTGAATTACTTGAAAAAGGTGTCCTCACTGATATAGTTACAAAATACGTTAAGCTCCGATCATGGCCGTACGGGACTCTTTCTCTCAGGGGGCGGTGACTTTTTGCCCGACTCCTGCGGATCCCCAACCAGGGCATAATCTCTGCCCAACTGAGGCACCAAAGTCTGCCTGATTCAGCAAGGTTTTGGCCAGTTGGAGAGGGTGAGGCCCCTCCCGTCCTGTTCGGCAATGGTCACAGTAACAATAAGCAAACGAAACCGAATTCGATACCATAAGGTGAAAATAGTTATGGTGTAACTTCACTCTATATATAGACTCACGAAAAGAGATTCCGTGTGAGCATTACATTGAAATTGAAGACTCTAAAAGATAAAAACGTAGTAAATTATATTTATTTTTACTCCATTGAAAAATGAAAGTTATAAAGTCCACTCCAGCAAAGAAAAAATTCACTCCAAGAAGAGTTAAATTCACTTTTAAAGGAGTGATAATGGATTGATTTCACACTTTCCACTCTCTTAAAGAGTGACGTCAGTTCACTCTTTTATATTTAGAGTGCATGATAGCGATTGCTATGCTAATTCGTCTTCGTATCTAGGTGCGGGCCTTTAAGGTTGTGATCCTTCTGTGTACTACAAAAAGGCCTATTCTCACTGGAATCCTTAAAAGGCAAGAGAAGTCACCCCAACTTGAAGTTGTGTAGAGGACTGTCCTGTTTCATGATTGGTAGTTTAGAGTCATGTGACAACACTGTTTTCCTTCAAATGTGAAATTTACTGCTTGGTTTACCCTGAATATGCTGCACTGAAGTCTAAAAATATGATGGAAGATACTTTGAAGAGAAACAAAGAGAAACAAAGAAGGAAATTGTGATGTTAAGCTGTTGCTTCAAAATAAGTTTGGGGGACTGCTCTTGACCTTTAAAAGTAATGTTATTATTTATTTTTCTTATATGAAGTGTTCATTTTACTTATGTCGCTTACAATCACTTCATTCAACAAAGATATGGGGAAACTTCTTGATTATTTTAAATGATTGTTTTATTTGTTTAATTTTGGGGTTTTATAACTTTCTTCAACCCTCTTTTCCGTCACAATGACGACAGATTATTACGCAACAACAGAACAAACTACCGGTACTGCTCGAGGGAGAATATTTCATGAAAAGGATATTTGTCCCATTTTAGAGATAAAAATAGGAAAGTTATACATCAGATGGATGGGCACTATTGCTTCATCAACAGAGGCAAATAAATGTGTAATAATGACAACAGTAACGGGTAAGCTAGCATAATCTGTAAAACCGTTTTATGCACTTATCAATTTTATAAGACGCACACTCTGACCCTCAGGCAGTGGTGAGAGGAATGCGGTTGCTTCCCCTTTCATATTCAGTATTTATCTCTGAAAATATCATGGTTGATACTTGTGAGGGAATAAAAATAGACTCAAGGTATAGCTAGTGTCTTGAACAAATGTTTATGATGTGATTGCGTGAATCCTTACACCTGCACATAAAACCTCAATCCTTGACAAAACTCCTTGGAACACCCATTCACAGCTTCCCTTATAGCAAAGCTGAGTTGAAACAATCTTAAATGACATCTTTAACGCTCAAAGGGACAATGAGATTTTTTTTAACAAGTTCTCAACGACTTTATTTCTGCATCACAATAATATATAGAGTTAATATTTACAAATTAAAATGATCTGTCATTATAGTCTGATGTTGTGATTGGTCACCGTATGAATGAAGCTGTTTAGTCTTGCATCTGTGTGGCATTTTGTCATCCGAACAAAATTAAAAACAGTAATTAACAGTAATTAAAACAAAATCAACGTTTCTTCTTGCTTGGAAGACCTCTTCAATGTCTGTCTGTTCTGGTAAACAATCAGATAAAAGGTGCAAAAGGAAGTGCTTAAACAAAACATTAATATTCGCTGTCAAACTCTGATTGTCCCTTCAACATTGATACGGGGAGGGGGTGTCTTATAACCTTATACTGGGGAGAAAGATAACTATTTGCCTTATGAAAATGTCATCACAGGTAAACTGGTGAAAAGCGTTCCAACAGTTTTGTCCAAAATTGTAGGTGTGCTAGTTGTACACCCTTAAAACACAGAGGTTAAATTTAACCAGGATCGGTGTTCTTTTTACTCTAACACAATCCTAGTTAAATTGTACATGAAATCCTGGTTAAGCTAATGCAAATCTTGGTTAAACTAACACAAATTCCAATTGACGTAACTGTTATTTGAGTTAGTTAAACTATAGGAAACGTAACCAGGATTGTATTGGAGTGAATAGAACACCTATCCTCCGGGTTATATTTAACCCAGGTGTATTGAGAGTGTAATAGTTCTTTAACAGAAATGTGTATAACTCTCCTGTCATTATTATCATATACATCAGGTGCAGTACTAAAATCCAAAGATATCCAATGGGACGCCTTTGTAAAAAGAGCGATGGAATTACCAAAGTCCAACAATCTATCAAAGATAGAAGGTATCGGCGTTGTCAAAGGTAGGCCTATGTCTTGATTCTCTTCCTACGATTCATTTCATACTACGTAAGATGTTTTACGACCGAATGAAAACTCTCTGATAAATAAATGCAGCTGCAAAGCCTGCAAAATAATCAACTGATATGCAGCAAATGATTTTTATGCATTACACTATGGCACTTTCGATCTACTACCATGCTGCAATTTGACCCTTAATACTTCAACTTGTCATGTCCAGTGAATGTCCAGGCCTACCAGTCGCCAACAGACCCAATGATGATTCGGTACTTCCGGTTCTTGAACTAAGTTTCTCTATCAACAGGGCTGTAAGGCCCCTGGGCCATCTTGTGTCACGGAAATTGGAAAAAAAAAACCTTTTGTACTCTTTAGTGTATTTAATGCAATGTACCATCGAAATTTCCAATCGAATCAAAAGTTCCACAGGTCGTAGCTTCAAAATTAATTCTTTGGGCCCTTAGTATTGACAGAGGCCTATTACCATTCGATACTCACATGGGCCCCTCCGGTACATGAACGTATACATTTAGTACATGATCGTATAAATTCAGTACATGTACGTAAGCAAAGAGTACATGAACGTATGAAATCAGTACATGATCTTATGCAATCTTTGTACATCATCGTAAGCAGTTAGTACATGAACGTGTAATTTTACTACATCGCATGAGTTTAGATGATCATCATATGTCAGTGAGCCTTTTGGCGGACTTCTGGTACGCCGAAAGGCTCACTCAGTATGGCAAGCGGAAGAGACAATAATAACATGATGATCTTACGTTTTTACATGTACAACATGTGTTTTTAGATGTACAACGTGTGATTTTACATGTACATCGTAACATTTAATATGATTAACTTATGGTTTTAGTACATGATGGTGTAAATTTACATCATGATCGTATGAAGTTAGTACATCATCGTATATTTTTGGTACATGAACGTGTAATTTTAGTACATGAACGTGTATTTTTAGAACATCATCATATTTGGTGAGCCTTTCGGCGTGCCATATTACACTATAAAATATTAAACATGACTTCAGAACGTTTATCTCACTCTTCATTTCCTAATTTCTCTCTGAAAAAATCGTTTCGTTGAATTTATAAATTCGGTAATTTTGGTCACTTCTTCCACTTTTTATAATCTTTATACAGGAAAGATTCATTTAATTCACGGATATTTAGTTTATGGCACTCTCGATGATCGCATAAATTCAGCCGGAAATACAACAGAGAGCGGAAAAGCAATGACCCATATGTCACCGCCAGAGGTTATGAGACATTTACTGGGTATCTTAGAAGGAATGGAACTCATTCACTCTTATGGGGTACGTTTTATTCATAAAATAGATCTGAAAAAAAAAATAATTAAAGTACAGTTCCACCCGTTGTTATAGTACAGAAAAATTGGAGCTGTATAATTGATAACTAAAAATGCGTTCAGAGGCCGAAATCGTCTGTGTTGTGTAGTGTTTTTTTTTTTTTTTTTTTTAATTCTCTTTTTTTTTTTTTAAATGTTTCGGAAATGTTTTGGGAATGTTGCTCTTATATACAGGCCTTATAAAACTACTTCATTAGCCAATCAGGCTCCTGGCGGTAGTTTAATGCCCAGAACGAACTAAAGTTTTAATTTATTTAATATTTGTTTTCCACTTTCGACTAATTTACATTTACGAATTCTCAAGTTAATGTAGACAACATGATTAAGTCATAGATATAAAGTTACTTTTAAGTAGTTAATGGCATGCCATTCCGTTTTCTTAAAAAATTTAGACTGACTTTAAAACTTAAAACATTCTTCGCTACTTATCTGCAGTTTCTTCATCCTGGATTAACTACTCAAAAGATTCTCTTATCGGACCAAGGAATCTGTAAACTTTATGATTTCTGTCTATCAGAAGATGCGGGAAAAATTATTACAGTTAGAAGAGCTAAGGTCAGTACCAATAATATCCCAGTACAAACATTTCTTACGCATTATTTAGTTTATTTTCGAATAGTTAATCGTCATTAAGAAAGTCGACTAACCAGGGAGCTCTTCAACTCTTTGGACACACGTTTTACATGAGTACCTGTGTCTTTTCCTTATTTTAGGCAGTATCTTATGAAAACCAACTCCCTCCAGAAGTAACTCTCCGTTGTGAATATTCGTCTTCGAGCGATGTGTGGGCTGTAGCAGTCGTGATATGGGAAATGATGTCGCACGGTAAGGAGAAACCTTAGGAGCATAAAGTGGATGAGTTGGCAGCATCTCAAACCCACCCTGGACAAAAAAAGTTGATTTCAATGTAACATATTTTGTAGGGAAAATCATATTTTGATTGTTTCTTTCGTTATTTGGCTTAATTCAGGGCAAACAAACTCTGCTCTATGTGAAATGTCTTTTTTCAAAACTTGAGAATAAATTGCACACAGTTGTCATAACATATCTTCTTGCATTGCAACCCAAACCTTAATTAGTACAGGCGCGTAACCAGCAATTAGCGAGCTTTTGATTGCACGACCACCCACCACATCTTCAACGTAATGACGTCACCATCTGGGTTGCCCCTGACGGTGTAGCGATATTCCACGTTTTGCTCAAAACGGCATAGACAAAGATGACGTAATTTCGTTGAAGATGACGTCCGCGCCGTGAAATCTAAAGCTCTCTATTGTCAAAGAGGGGGGGGGGGGGACGTGTAGCCTTACTATCTCAGAGTAGCGTAGCTCCACCATAATGAGTCTGAGTAGACGCTAAGCTGACAAAATGTTAGCCGAAAATACCAGATGGCCTGGAAAATGCCATTTAAAGGGCACTTTCAAAGCTAGTTAGATGGAGTTTCACGGCCCAGTTGCCAACCTATTGGTTCAAGTCGGCGAGCCAGCCACGGCCTTTTTCAATATGTGGCCCACTCGTTTGTTTTCCCTACTCCATTGCTTATGTGGAGCATCACGCACAACGGCAGTAGGTTCCATTTTTAGAGTTTTTGGTATGACACGACCCTGGAATCAAACCCAGGCCTTCCGCGCGAGAGGCGGATCGATGCTAAACCGCTAGACCTAACACGCGTTCTTTCAAGGCCTTGCAGGCTGAATTGAAGCATATTATTAGGACACGGAATGCTAGCAAAATCAAAAAAAAAAAAAATTAGTACGTACCAAAAGTATGCTCAAGGGGGATGCCCCTTCGCCCCACTTCGGCTCCTGACTACGCGCCTGAATAAACGCTACATTACCCAGCGCTGACGGAATTTAGAATTCTTATGTAACGAAAATACTAAATAAAACCGTGGAAACGTCAAACAAAATGTAACTTTCCAAAGAAAACAAAGGAATCCGACAAAGAAAAAAACTACATTGCTTAAAGCTAAGGATATATTTTCCCCGGAAAAGTCACTTTACCTCAAGTATCACTAAACTATCACTCACTCTACACAAAAGACATATTACTGTATGCATTAAAGGATGGGTGAATGGTAAAAAAATATTAATTTTTTTTTTATATATGTAATTATCTTGATTCCCGAAACAAAGATAGGACTTGTTTTTGTTTTTTATTAAATTAATCAAGAGGTAGCATATCTATGCTCTCAACTATAATACTCGTTCAATTTTCACCTAGTTCATTAAACATTCACCAATCTTTCATGCGTATTTCTAAAGTATGCCGCAAAGTAGGAAATAACCATACTATAGGTCGTGTGTTATGAAATGTAGTACTGTGTCGAGTGTTTTTAGGTTTGAGCAAACATTGTGCAGTCACAATATGTGTCGTAAATTTTCAAACATCCATTTTCTAGGTTTGACGTTATACCTTCAACATAAAGCTATACCTATTGAGATTGATTAGAATATAATCAGACAAACTGTTAAAACAATTGACTACACACGACCCAGGCGAGACCCAAACTGATTTTTTTTTCAACAGAATCTAGTCATTTCGGAACAAAGCCTATTCACTTATTGAATAAGCCTCTATTGACTAGACTGGTTTTTTATATGGTAATTTGTCATTCTGTGTTTTATTCTTTCGGTAGGAGATTCTCCTTTTCCGTCTCCAAATGACAACATATATGGAATAAAACTAAAACCACCGTCACCTTCTAAACTACCTAAAGACTACAAGCATATAAGGTAATCAGTTACGTAATTCTGCTAGGTAAAGCTTAAAGTCTTACGTTCCGACTTCACCAACTTTGTTTCACAGATAATTTTGTGCATTCAAATAATTAAAAAGGTGTTCTTTGAAGAAAAACATAGGAGTGTTACTCAGTAATTCTTTCCTCGTCTAATCAGCATGATGAAACGTTCCTTCTTACTTTTTGAAACATCGGCCCCCTGCCTGATTACGTTTTATCTCCACAGGGAGGAAATGAAGCTCACCACACCGGCAATAGTCAGATTTCACATCTGATTAATTGACTGACATTACCAAATATACCAAAATACACAAAACGTTACGTAATATTTAAGGTTACCTAACAAGCAGGCCTAGTATGTTTTCATTGCTTTGCCATGCAGTATGAACACAATCAAAGCGTAAATTGCCTGAGGGCACAGGTCATGTAACTAACTCAGATGCTAGTTACACTCCACACATCCTTTGACGAACTGGGTGTCTATGTTGCATTCTTAAGAAGCACCGTGACAGCATGACATTCCCCATGTCAGTCATACAATTATAAAATCGATTTCTTATACTTTTCTCAATATTTGCAGTAAAAGCCGTCTTTTCGAATGTTGGAATCGAAAAGAATCTTCTCGACCAACAATAAATCAGCTACGACTGAGTTGTATAAAGGTAAATAGAAACCTGTATCAGATATGAAAATAAAATGTAAAGATAGTTTAATATAAATTTAACGAAGGGAACAATATGCTGTATAAAATTTCAATGATTTTTTTTTTCTTTTGTCTTTCTGTAACGTTTTAAAATGAAGTTTGTTAGATGGCATTTAACAGAACACCAATACAAATTTTTTATATGGTTTCATCGTTTTTAAAGTTTTACAGTCTTTAGCAGTTAAACACTTATTTCCCCCACTTTGTTAAACACGTTTAAATTCTAAACATATTTAGCTTTAGACAAATCCGATCAGCGCTTGTGTTAAGTGACTGTAGACAGTCATTAGTGGGGTCCATCAGGCTTAAATCGTTTTCATGTACTGTCTAAATGTAATTTCAAACCCTCATATACAGTGAAATTGAGGGAATTAAGAGGCATTTTAGTGTACAACTATTCATGCAACATGTTAGCAAGTAATTTGAAAGACTAAAAGGTGATAGACCCCACTTATGGCCGTGACTAAAATAAGACCATCACTTGCTGTCCGGATTTGTCTATAAAACACCAAATTTTTTAGTAATCAAACATGTTTTAAAACGAATTTTAACTTAGGAATGAGACACGTGTATTTAGCATATAACACTGTTTACAAAGTGTTTCAAAAAGTTTTAAGAAATGCAATTTCCTAACACCATTTTAGAGTGAAGTGTAATTAAAAAATAGTCTTAAAATAATCATAGGGTCACGAATATGCTTTTCCAATATCTTTCTTTGTCTTTATCACACTCTTCATATTCACTTTAGTTCTAGAATACATTATCCTTACAGGTTGCATTTTAGAAATGTGAGATAAGAACTTAGTTGCGAGTTGAAGGCCATAATTCTTCATCATTATGCTTGTGTAACTGTAGGTTCAAATTCATGAATTTGTTTTTAACAATCAACATCTTAAATCATTTTTTTTTTCAGGTTATAAAATCCCAAGTTGATACTTACAATATTCCCGAAATTTACTTTGGATCAACTAAGAGTGAATATTATGTCCCGATGACGGATGGAGAAAACGGTGACAAAAGTTGATGCATTAATCAATCATCAATATTTTAATAGTTTTCGGTTTTGTTCGGAAGACTACTTCATAAATAACTTTCCCAAATCCTTTGTTATAGTTGCAATTATATTTAAAAGATAGGATATTAAGTAAACCTACTATATCAAAGAACGTTTTTAGCTACAATTTATTGAAAATTGCTGTAAAGTGGGGACTAACCGGGTTTTGGAGAAAGTACATTGTAAATACTTTGTAGATAGTAAAATTCAAATTGTACCGACTTGCAATTATTGTGATGTGTATTTCAATATCAGGTAGGCAAATAAGTTCATAAAGCCAACCTATTTTTCTTCATTGTTCATTCCTGTCAATTAATGTTTATATACTACGTTACACACAGTGTCACCTTGTTGCTTCTTAGGCTTGCAAATGAATGCAGTAGTCCACATACATAAGTAACTCGACGTGTAGAATTATTTAGTGGTCTTTCAAACATCATAATGAAAATGTTTAAATTTTACATTTCTGAGTTTCTACCCATGCAATATCATATACCCACATATATGTAAAAGAATCACAGAGCAGACAGATAAACATAGAAGTATGGGCCTCTGGGACAAAGGGGCAAGTGTCCATTCCCCACCAGTCGAATTTTGAATGAAACAGGGATTAGGTTTGGGGCAGATGGGGAATACGGGCAAATGTTCCTTTTTCGGACACACTGGGTCTTGCTCCCCACGCCCTCTCCCCTTAACAGAGGAGAGCTAATACGATTATGCAGGTAGAAGGCTAATTGTCTGATGCTTTGGTCAGTAAGTTGTTGACCTAGAAGACCACAAAACCAAAACAAATATTAAAAATATGACATATTAAGAGGAAAGGGATTTTTCAAACTCCAAAAGGATCCTTTTTGGGCCTCCAATTAAGGAGTCATTTCATCAACGAAAGCTTGCACGGATATATTAACCTTTTAAACCTTGTAAAAATGGCTTGCCTTCAACAGTGGTGTCCGGCCATTATGGTTGAATATAACGTTCTGAAGAGGAAATAATGTGTGTTTACATCAAAAGCGGAATCTGCTGCGTTTTTCGGGCTAGACGAGAGTTATTTTCCCAGGGCGGATGAGGGAATCATTTCCGAAAACCGCCCCTATATGTGTAAGGGGATAAAAATTGATTGTCACGCCGCCCCGTAAAACGCATCAGATTTCAGTTTTGGTATTGACGCACATTGCCGTGATTTGTACGATATAAAATGTATATGTTGGACCTGTAATATAGACGAATCCGACCAGCGCTTGTGTTAAGTGACTGTAGGCAGCCATTAGTAGGGTCCATTGGCCTTAAATCTTCTTCATTTATCCTCTAAATGTAATTTCAAACCCTAAGATACAGTGAAATTGAAGGAATCAACAGGCATTTCAGTTTACAATCATCAATGGTACCGGTAAGCAAAGAAATTGGAATGTGAAAAGGTGATACACCCGAGTAATGACGGACTAAAAACAGACCATCACTTGCTGTCAGGATTCGTCTATACAAATTTGTCAACATTTTTGTCCCATCTACTCGTAGACCTCAAACTTACTTCAAGCACGATTTTGTGAGGCTTCATGAAATAATTGCATATTGTTTGTAGTACATAAACCCTTGTAATTTAGCCAATCAACATAAAGCCCATTGGCCCAAACAAGTCTTCGAATATCCTACATTATAAAAAATGTAACAGACTTGTTGTAGAATTACATGACAAATTTTCTGAAACATATAGACAGCACATTTTTGATTATTTTTATGTATTTCTTTATTTCAATCTACATTTTTTTTTTGTGTGTGTGTGTTTTTGTTTTTGCAGTGTAACTTCCTAAGATAATGGCCGCGACTCTTAAATTGCGAATACGTATGAGAAAATAATATCTTTAATTCTGAATTTTCAATAGAACGTTCTTTAAGTTAAAAGAGCGTCTTAAGTTCCCACGGCAATTGTGAATATGTAGACATGGTTAAGTGTACTCCGAATTTCGGGAAAACCTTGTGAATCACAATCGGATAACGGGGCATTCAAGGATCATATCCCCTCCCCCCCTTTAGAACAGAACCCCACGTCGGACCACACTTAAAGTAAGAATGAATGCTGGATTAACATCTGTAAATAAATAAATTGTGCGAAAATGACAAAATGTTTGTTTCTACTCATTCTGATCTGTGTATCGGTTTGTCATTTGATTGTGTGATAATCCTTTTCTGTGTATATGAATAAAGTTGTTAAATTTGTTTCAGCTGGCAATCAACAGAATATTCAGGCATGCAGAACAAGTGACATATGCTTCTTATGTAATTGGTGGAAACATGCAGCATTGGTTTGTATATGCCTAGCGTTCATTTACAAACCCGGAAGCATGTTTTGAAGTCGCAGCATAACGTATGCATTATCACATTGTACAAGGGTTTGAAAATGATGATAGTTATGATACAATGCATTGTTACTTGAATAGGTTAAAAACATAGACTTGGGGAATCAATTGCCATGTGTAAGGCATAATTATATGTAACTCGTTGTCAATGGGATCGAATGTGAAAGTTCTCTATCAAACATTTCATGAACCCTGTTAAATATGGAACGTTTATCGGCGAAACGTGTTAACTGTATACTCTCTTTCCATTTGAAAAGCTTAGTCACGCACTTCCATTTCTACATATGAGTAAACAGTGTACTCGGCTGAATGGTTACGACTCTTGACCGTCACAAAAAGGGGAACGGGCCTGCATTTTGCTCATACATGGAGAAAATGAATACTTCGGATAATGGATTTGGCCTGAACACCTCGTCGGCTTTTTTCATACTGAGTTTCAGCCCCCCCCCCCCCCATACACACACATTCACACCACACACACCTTTTTGATGTCATGTAGCGAAGGTCTTACCTCGGCTAAAACACCCTGGCACTTGATACAAGGAGTGACGACTCCACTTCGTGATAGCCCTGTAGGGGATTCTTACGTATCACGTTTTACATAAAGCAACAAATTTTGTTTGACAAATCGGTTCATTTATAGACTTTATTCAAAGATTGTAGAAAAATAGAAATTGCATGGTTCTAAACTTTTCTCGTTTTCTATAATAATTTGGCAATTTTGAAGAGCTATAGAGACAATTACTGGCGGTATGAGTTACAATTATTGAGCGAATGTGATGAGATCTGACTGATTTCTTGTAAAACCACGGGAACTTATAAAAATCGACTTGAGATTTGTAAACAGTGAAGTTAAAACTTTAATTAAAACTAAACAAAGTAAAGAAAGTATATACAGCAAAGTAATCCGCCATGAATTTGTTTAACAAGTCTAACCCATGGAAAAAACGGGCAAATTTTTGGTGATATTTTTCGTCCATGACGTTACATCTCACCAATTCGAAGCGAGCTCCTACGTCCATGTCCCCCATTCCCCCTTTTCGCATCACTGCCCACTCCCACATCTTCCTGCATTTGAAGATAAGACAGCAGCGGCGAGGAGGGGGGGTCTAGAGGGGACATTTGCGCCACCACCCCCAGATTTCCTCCTTGCCCCCAAGATAGGTCAGTTATAGGAGTTGGTTAAACCGAAAAAATGAATAATGTACTTCTCAGAGACGTAATTCTTCATACGTGATATGCTAAAACCTCAGAGCCCCCGGGGCTTCGCCCCTGGAACCCCATCCACATGAACGGGCGATTTGGGCTCGGTTTTGCGCTGCGCCCGAGAAGTTTTCCCCCCAAAAAATCATCTATTGCCCTTAGTTTGCCCCCCCCCCCTATTTTGACATTCTGCCGCCGTCCCTGTTCAAGGAATAAACTCAATGGCATTCCCTCCTGAAGGCGTAATGTTTTGTTCACCTTAGAGATCCTTTAAAGGAGAAATGGAGTAAGAAAAACATTCAAATGAATGAAAAAAAAAACCATAAACGCCGCTAGATTACAGACTGAAGAGCATTGGAAGTTAAGACGTAAAACTCCCAAGAAACCAAACCAAACTTTTTAAGTGAAATAGTTTTATCCGGGTCATTAGAAAAGACCACGAATGGCTCTTGCATCATATGCATCATGCGTATGTATTCTAAGGCTTAAAATTTGTATCCTGGTAAATTTGATTTGATATTACATTATTGAATAATAAATATTTGGAAAATTTTGTTGTTGATCAAAATGTAAAATGAGAAAGGTAATATTTCAAGAGCATAAAAAATGTAAAACAAGACGTCATCGGTAATGAATCTTTTCCAGCCAACTCCTTTTGCATCTCCACACACGAAAAGACGTGTAGGTCTACTACATATTCAAATGTTAAAATTATACAAAAAATGGCAGTAACTTGAAGTCAATTGAGCCAGCGTCATCTTTGACAAAAAAAAATACTTGCAATGTTTTACAAAAAAAAAATGCAACATTTAGACGCTCTGCCTAACTCAAATTGTTAAAAACGTTGTTATTGAAGCTGTAGAGGCATTTCCATTGGAAATATTTCAAAGCTGAATTGTCTCTTTTGTTCTTAGTAACTTATTACTAGAGGATGGAAATACTAACCACCTAAGGGTGTATTTGATACTGCTTTTATTTATAGTACACAATAAAATTTACAAAATCTTTGACTTTCACAGTAACTAAATCTTTTAATATTGTGAATTGGTGTTTTAGGCACTAACTGCATATTGCAAATTGCAAGGTCTGTACAGCGGTTACATAATTCAAATAGCACCTTGATCTTTCTATATTGCCACTAAAATCAAAGAGGAAGACTTGCAACTGAAAACTATTTGCATCGCCCCTGCCTGGCTGATTAATGTAATGCAAATTAGTCACTGGTCAAATACTCTTTATGCCGACGTAAACAAAGTTCTGGTTTCCGACTTCATTGTAAAAATGGGCGTAGGGGACTTTATTTTTTTAGTAATCGACGTGCATAGAGAGGTCCAAGTCCACAGGCTTACATACTTCCTCAAACGCAAACATTTGGAAGCTTGTTGAAAGTTTTCTATGGACTTTATTTTTCATGCTGCCGTTACAAAAGTACATAACGCATTATGTAAAACATTCTAGCTTCCATACGGTGGAAGAAGATTGATTTGAATATTTATGAAGTTAATGTCCGTTCATCTTAAAACGTATATTCTTTTTTAGAGGAGATTTTTAAGGAAAGGTTACCATGTGTAACTTGAGGAAATTTATAGAAATGGTAGAGGAGTGCTCCTGTGACGAACATATGGTCGAAAACCATCCACCGGTCGAATTATAGGCGACATACCATTTTGTTTGGAAAGCTGTTATATTAGTACGTCTGCTTTTAATATCAGGTTGGTCGTATGTGTAACGTGCTGCTTCCGAGTCGCTGGGACAGGGCAGAGACTGCGTGCCTATGAGTAACAAACGAAGGGGAGAATTGAATAAAATAGATCATGAGAGCTGGTCGCTGAGTAGATATGCCAAGAGATCTACAGGCTAAGTGTGTAATACAATCTTCAAATGCGTTGCCTGTCTAAGTAGTTAGTTACGAATTTCACTCTTTAATAACATTGCTTCAGGAAGGAGGCCAATTGCTAGCCAGAACGACCCTGCCACGCTCCCCATCGTCAGCCACCACCCCCAATCAAGAAAATCCTGGCTACTGAGTACAAGTCAGATTTTTTGTTGTGCCAACACTCTAAATATAAAAAGAATTAACTCCACATACCCCAAGGGTCCTTGATGAAACAAATACCTTCCTGAGGAAGGGTTTAAGGTCATATCAAATGTTGACAGGTTAGAAAGGTACTTATTCTAAGCATTTTGGTGAACTTTTCATTGAAATCGGATGTGTGGTTCTCAAGATATGAGCAAGTAAAGTTATCACATTTTCAACAAGAAGTGAACTTGAAACAAGCACGTATGATATCATATCCTCACATTGATGGACAGTCTTTTGTTTTTGGTTTCCCGAAAGGGAAAACCTATTGAGTCATGCAGACGTAACCTTTGCAAAACTTGTGTAGGATCGTGCACTTTTGTGTTGGCGTATACAATGGTTCGTTGACTTCCTTAACGTTGGAACTGGTACTCCTAATTTAATGAAGAACTACATAGACCTATTGTTTACTGACTGAAGCCAACACAGTGTTTCATTGAAATTGTTTGTGATAACTCACGCCAAGTAAGATCATTTTTAACGTGGACAAATCTGCCTTCTTCTTATACAAAAAAAAGTATTCTTTGGAATTGAAAGAAGCCTAAAGTATTTTTTCTGTTTGTTTTACAATGTATTTTACGTAAGAGATGTTTACTGTATATCTGAAACCTTGAGGAAGGGTATCTTTTGACGAGAGAAACACTTTTACCTCGTTTGAAATGTATCTAACTTTATCAAACATTGAATGACGTAATAGGTATCTAACAAGTTCAAAGGAAGATTACGAACGTGCGGAGGCCGAGAAGAGGTTTAGTTAAGAAGAAAGGCGTACGTATTAGCCATTTGGGGAGTCAGTTAGATACGGTAAGGTTTAACGGCTCGGTTTCTAACAAAATAGTTTTAGTCGGACAGGCCACGACCATTTTCCACTTGTGGCTGTTGCTTATGCTGATCACCAAGCACAATGGCAGTAGGTTCCATTTTTAAAGTCTTCGGTATGACCCAGCCTAGGAGTCGAATTCCAGAACTATGGCGGCCTACCTTCCGGATTCAAGTCGGATGCTCTAACCACTTGACCATGCAGTGGGTCAAGCCGTTTTTAATTATCCATTCGGGAAACGTTTCACAATTCAGTTTTGATTCTTAAACTTTACTGCCTATTTTATCCTAAATAATCACATATAATCAGAATGTGATTGCATAAGTGGCATGAGAACTTTACAAACTTTGCATTATTCACAGAAGGTCCTATTCCTATCAATTTCAAGGTCAACACAGTAGAGTGAAAAAAGGAAACAAAGCATTCCTTGTCAATGTGAGGAGGTGATATAAACTCTGCTGCCCTTAAGTTCACTTTGGGAAAACAAAAAATAATGGAAGACTCGTGAGTTTTAAAGAATAGTGAAGGATCCTGAGTTTATTTAGGAGTAAGTCATTCTTTGGGCTGAATCCTTCAAATCGGAACGCATGTGTGTATACTCTACATACCTTCCCAATTTAGGCTATTTCACCTATGAGAAAATGCAGTTACCACAATCTGGACTAGTTCAGTACAGACAATCCTATTTCATGAATGATTCTTGAGAATAATGTAACAATATTTCTATCACCTAATTTTGAAATTTACTACTGGACGTGTTCTTGCTGCGTATGCAATTTTACTGTGCTGAAATATCCTGAAGGATACTTGAAGGAGAAATAGGATGAAATCTGTGAGATGTTACCGTTATTTTGAAATAAATCTAGGTAGGCAGTAATGTGTTCGCCCTTTTAAAGCAAACAGCTAACCACCTATGAGGCAAGCTAATCTTATATGCCATCAACTTTTCACAATATTGATATTCACATCAGATATACTAGGGAGCATGCTTCACCCCGAACATACTGTAGTTAGGAAGACGACTTTAAGTATTTTAGTTTTAAATCTTACATACACTGTTAAAAAATATCGGGAAAATAACAGACATTTTTTTCTTAAATTTTCTGTTTTTCATGTAAAACAGAAATATTCTGTTATTTAACCAAATTTTGGTTTTTATCAAGTTGAACGTAAAAATCTTGCATTTTACATGATGGTTCAGTTATTAAAACAAATTTCACTGTTAATGCGTGTACTTTAACAGACATGTCTGTCAAATTACATACCATTTTTGTTTTAAGTAATTTACATGTAATTTCTGTTTCTCGCTAGGGTTATTTTACAGAAGTGAAATGTTATTTTACAAGACGCACATTATCATAAAGTGGGTGTGGCTAATTTTTGTCTATAAAAGTCTTTGAAACGTTTATCACTTCCTTTCATAATGTCTGTGTATATTTGAGTTCACTAAGAATTGATTATTTCATTATTTACGGTGTCTCAGAATGTTTGCAATTCATATAGTGGTATCCTTTGTAGTATTTATTTTGAAAATAATAGTTTCATTATATCTAAATTATAGATTGAAATTATATATCTTCCAGGGACTTCGACCCTTATCAAAATGAGTGAGGTATTGAGTATGTTCGAGCGATTTTAACGGAATGAAAACCAGTTCTCGGCCTTTTGGCTAAGATCATGTGTAGTATCTGTTCTTTCCATCCAGTCAAGAATGGAGCCATGCATGGCAGACCAGTAATGTAAATGGTCTGAAGGCCTTGCGGTTGGTCAAGTGTTGTCCTTAAGTGGACGTATAACTTCTTCGGGAAGCAGTATCAAGTTTGGTTTCGCCGAACGGCCCTTTGCCAGAGGGTCGGGAGGACTTTGAAAAAAAAAGTAGTATGGTTTCGCCGAACGGCCCTTTGGCAGAGGGTCGGGGGACCTTGGAAAGAGGAATGAAATCCAGTCTAGAATGGAGCCATGCATGACAGACCAATGATGAAAATGGTCTGAAGGCCGTGAGGTTGGTCGTTAAATGTTGTCCTTCAGTTGACATAATAGCTTCCTGGGGAAGCAGTTTCAAGTTTGGTTTCGCCGAACGGCCTTTGCCAGAGGGTCGGGAGGTCTTTAGGAAAAGGAATGAAAGAGTTGAAACGACTTTACCTTGCTTTGCTTGCTGCATATGACTGCAGCAACTATGTTTGGTAACTTTTAACATTATATCAAAAATTTGACATAATCTTCAACAGTTCAAAAATACCGGTACTGAAAAAAAAAAATTTTCTGTTAGTCATGTTACAGAATATTCTTGTAAAATAATTAACTGCAAAAAAATTGTAAGAGAAAAAACCTTTTTTCCTAGTTAAGTACTGTTTACAGTTCGTCTATAAAAAAAATAACCGGAAACGATTGGAAAAATTTTTCCAATAACTTTCTGTTATTTTACAGATTTTTCTTTTACAGTGTAGAGCTGCACATGCTCTCAACTCCTTCACTCTATGGCCACCTCAGCTTGTTGATCAAACAAAAAGATGCATCTGCCTTCTGAAAAAGAACAGTTCCCGCCACTTTCTAACCACATTATGTTTTATCGGATCCTCGTCAGCTGTCGACAGATCAATGGTTACGCACCGAGTGCACTCGTTCCGGCTAGTGCCGATGCTCTTGCTAACGTTTGTGCTTGATGCCATTAGTAGTAGCTTTGATTTTCATGTGCATGTGGAGAAAGCAATGCTTTTAAAAGAAGGGGAGCATAAATGAAAGTATATTTAGAACGCCAGGATCTCGGTAAAAATTAAAGAAAGTGTGTCAACCTATAAGTTACTGACATTTTAAAGACCGAAACTTATCTATGGTTTGGTTGATAAGACCACAAATGTCGCAAATTGGTGGGGGTAGGTAAGCCTTCTTCCTGGCAGGGAGATGACTTACCTACCCCACCGATGAGTCCCTGGGTAAGATTGGATGGAGCTTTACAATCCAGTTTCTAGCCAATTGGTTTAACTATCTCCCTGGGTGTAACGGTGTACTCAATATAAAGAAGAAATAAAACTATGTGATTGCTTTTGCACATTAAACTAAAGAAGGCCTACAATTTTATCAATTAACTTAATTTAAAAGTGAGATTTTCTTGGCACTGCATGGTCACACTCATCCGTTTGACATGGCAGCTGTGATTATAGGATTATTTTAAACTTCCCTGCAACTTCTATCCCCCAAAACTTAAAGCATCTCGAAAAATCAACTGGTAAATAATCCGAATCAGGCTATGATGACAACAATGGGCAAACTGGGATTTCTACGTCTGTCAAGTGCTATGTATTGCTATCTTTAGGTATTATGAAAATGTTAAAGGGGAAGCTTAAGCAACAAATTAATTTTCACATTTGAAAAAGAACTAAATCTACCTAGTGAGGTGAAATTTCCATTCAAATCGGACATGTATTTCTCGAGATATCAGCAAATGTAGTTACTAGATTTGTGTTCTAAAGTGAAATTGAGGGCAGCAGAGATTATATCACTTTCTCGCACTGACAAGGAATGCTTAGTTATTGTAGTGCGCCGCACTCATAGAGCAGGATATAGGAAGTAGAGTACGGACTCCCAATGGCGCGTACGTAAATCGTCTGTTATTGCATGGAGACACGGTATCCATGTTCAACCTGGGCATAACGTGGGCAAAAGTCGCGCGGAGAGCGAACATGTGTGTACAAACTATATGGCAGAAATCGATTCGCCCAATTCCTGTGACTTATTTGCCCGTACAAAATGTGTATTTCGTCCATAAAAAGTGGCATAAGCTGTTCGCTATGACGAGTAAAGATTTTCTAACTTTTCATGTCAACAGAAATGGTCGACAATCGGTTAAATTTGCTTTTCAGTGGTAAAAAGAGTAACGTTCAAGGAACGCACTCACAGGCAAAGACAACTCGCCCACTGTGTACAACTCGCCCATGTAAGACAAAACGGTCTCACTGTCCTCAGAGCAGCCTTCGTAAAGTCGGATAACTCGGCATCTACTAAAGGCATATAGGCCTACATGGATATCAGACAACTCGGCGTCTTAATGAAGCTGGTCACTCAGACAGCTCGACACCTAATGAAACTCCGAGCAGAGGAGACAACTCGTCCCCACTTGAAGTGACAAATTTTTGTATATAGGCCTAGGCCTATCCCAACAGCCCTAACATTTTTCTCGCGTTTGATTTTACATATTTTCAGTGGAGTTTGAAAATGGACATTGAAAAGGAAGGCATATTCTTCTACTTAACTGAATACCTGGGTGGGGAGGGTTTTCTATCATTTTTTTTTAATCTGAAATAAATTGTATGCCTACTTTAGCCTGAGCAGCACAAGTCCCCCCCCCCCCCCGATAAAGCCCAACTGGAAAATGAGACCACTTTCAAAACGGCAATAAATAACTGGTTTCAGCACCAATAACCCACCCTACACACCAACTATCCTCCAACAAATGCCTTTTTTTCTGGGGCGCTATGGAGTACCTCAAAGAAGAAGAAGTGGCATGAGCCTACTGGGCATGACGTGACTATTTTAATTTATTTTAGGAGATGGTCAGCTGTTAATCATATGTTGTAAGTGGTTGACGGAAAAGATGAACCAGAATATTTTTACCGATCAGTCAGCTTGATAAACAGAGTGTAAAAAAGTTATTTAACATTACTCCCTTATTCTACGGCTGACTAAAAGTTCGCATGAAAGTGATGTGGTACTACACATGGTTTTACTTCCAGCATTGGCAGTCAGATTTGTTCAGTGTGTACGTAGTTATTGCAGTGTGTTTAATAGCTGCTTTTTAACCATTGATTTCTCTTAGTGATCTCAATAACCTAAACGCTATTCTAAAGAAGATTCAAGAAAAGTTAATCATGCCATTGGTCATTGTCAAGTACAAATTAGTACTGTAGTTAAATATTTTGGGAATTTTGGTCTGTGTATCTTTCACCAAATAAGAGTTTATCACATAATACTTTTTTCTCTCATAGACCGTCACCAATCTGTCCAGTGCCAGCCTTGGAACAAGAGATTTCCATGGACCACCAAATGGCATTTGCTAATGCTTTTGCTTAACAATGTGCAATAAGATATCATTCTTAGCAGGCATAAGGATGCATATTTGTTGGTTCATGGACTAAACAACAGCAGTGAACATCTACGTTCAGCTACAGTATGAGTGCAGATTGAACAACTTAATCTGACATTTTACCAGTCTGTCAAATGCAGTGGAAGAATAGATTTCCATGTACTACCAGATCACGTTGGCTTAAACGCTTTTGACTGAGATTGTGCAATAAGATATAATTCTTGGCAGGTGTAAGGATGCAAATATCAGACCACTAACTTCATTGTTTCACCGGTGAAGCGTACCCTCCTCCCTCTTCAGTCTAACAGTGCCCTCATTTAAGGGTATTTCTGCACCCTGCCTCTTTCTCCCCTACCCTGCCCCTTTTCAACTTCTCCTGCTGGGTGTAGCCTTCACCACAAAGTGGACAGACCCTACCAATGAGTTTACTGCTAACACTTGTATGGACTCTAATGCAGTCATTTGGGTGTGAAGTGGCAGGCTAACATCTCAGTATACCGTAAGTAAAGAAAACATACAGTTAAAACCTATATGGGGCTTTAGGGAGTTGGCAGATGGTGCACAGCCCTTTGCACGTACAGTGTGTCCTACAGCAATATTTCCCCTGCCCCTCTTTCACTGAAGCTAGGAGTCTGCATACATGTATTTGTTGGTTCTTCGACTAAACAACAGCAGTGAAACTGAAACATCTGATTTCAGCTATGATCGAGTTTGCATCAGAAACTTTAAATAGCCTCATTGGCCCAATTGACAACAACAGCATATCCCATTGTCACCCCTAGTGTGTATTGCCAGTGTTATTTAATCAAATTTATTATTTCCTTTAGCTTTAGAGTTGTGTGCATTTTGTTATGAGTACAAACTGAGTGTTGGCCAGCAACATTCCACTACCTTGCAATGGCTTTAAGGTACTTGCCAGCAAATTCAGAATTTCTAGGTAAAACAAAGTGATAAGACCTCACACTTCCTTCATCAAACTCCTTTTGTTTACAATCTCATTTGTAACTACTTTACCTTGTCAGAAAAACACAGTCAAGTGTTCACAATAATAATGCACTCTCTTACTCTGCGCACTACAATGAAATGTATTTGCCAGCAAATACAGTTGTTCTAGTTTCACTTCGTTTTTTAGACTTGTGTTGACCTTGACGTCAATAGGAATAAGAATAGTCTGAAAAGTCTGAAAAGTTCTCATGCCAGTTATGCAATCACATTTTGATAGTATGGGACTGTTGAGGAGGTAACAGGCTGTAAAGTTTAAAAAAAAAAAAGACTTTCCATCAATGTGTGAAGATATGATGTCATTTGTGCTTGCTTCAAGTTCACTATTTGTTTAAAATGTGACAACTTTACTTGCTCATATCTTGAGAACCACACATCCGATTTCAATGCAAATTTCACCAAAATGCTTAGAATAAGTACCCCTGTAACATATCAAAACCTGATACGACCTTAAACCCTTCTTTTAATATTAAATGAATAAGCAAACATTTACCGTTTGTTTGCTGATATTTTTAAAGCGCGTATCTCGTCCATTCGTCTTAAACGGTACTCTCTATCTTTATTTTTATTTAAACTTCGACGAGCATTTATATTACCTTTTCCTTTCATTGTCTCATTACACAACTTTGTGAAGAACAAAACCAAAATTACGGTATGTTTGCACTCTAAAAATGATTACCCAACCTGGGCATAAAATTACCGGAATTGGGTAAAAAACTGCCCAATTTAGTTGGTTAAGCAATTTACTCCTTAGTTGGGCAAAAGAAATTACCCAACCACTTCACCCAACTAATTTTGAACAGCAAATGGTTAAAATTTGAACCCAACACATCTGCCCAACAGTTGTACTGTTGGGTGTTTGTTTAGATTTCCATATAATCACATATATAATTGTATGATTTTGACAAGGAGGTTTAACAAAGTACCCAAGAACTTACACCGTTTGCCCTCCAGGACTTGTTGGGGGCACCAGTCTCTTTTATGTGCTAAAACGGACACGGCCAGACCGGCGAAAGGATCACTTCACGTGCCCAGCAATCAAAACACCGAACATTAACACCCTTACAAAAAAACAAAAAACAAGACCACCAACACAGCCCAGAACTCCAGTTGGGGGCACCACTGACAATGCCCTTGGTTAATAAATGGTGAAGTGTGTAGTTTGAAGTAATAATCCCAATCGTGCACTTTGTATTTCTTGTCCCATTGATTACGTAGTAGTGACAACTTTTTTTCCTATACGACCATTGCTCTTTAAGTAATTTCGTCCAGATATTTACTGCAATTCTACCGCTAGCTTTTTATTTACCAAATCAAACCTTATTCAACCATGAGATCTTAATTAACCACTTTCATTGAAATAATTATCCGTAAAACTTAGCTGACCTTTTACTAATATCATCTGATTGGTCAATTACATTTTACCCAAATGTTGGGTAAAACTTGCCCAACACCTTAACCAACACTTGGATTTTACCCATCCTTAATTTACCCAACAAATATGGGTAGATTGTTTACCTATTTGTGGGGCAATAATTTGCCCATGTTGAGCACTTTTTACCCAACTGTTTTTAGAGTGTGTAAAACTCAATAAGATACCCTCGACCATCTATCCTCTCCACCATGTTCATTCCAGTTCCTACTCTAAAGCAGCAGTCGATGGAATGGTAGTCAGAATTAGATCCTTTTGAAAAGGTAATAAACTGAGACTTCATGGAGACCGTCTATTTAGTTCGTTCATAGCGGTCTGTTTTAGGTTGTGCAGTTTATTCTTTGTAATGTCCATAGATGATAAATCGCAAAGCTTCCATGGGTAGGGCCCTACTCGAACTAACCTGGTCAAGTGAGGCAGACCCAAAGGGGAACTTAGATCTCCCATTGTACACGTAGTATTCCCATGTGCCTTTGAGTTGTTTGTTTTTCCTACCACCCCACTTCCCCCGAGAACTCGAATACTAAGAATCTCTGAAAACCGCTGAATTCAGGTTGCACGTAAACACATTACCCACGGTAATTACAAACATTGCCATTCGGGTTATCCGAAAGATGTCCTCATAGGTTGTTAGGTTAATAGTCGTAGACACTTAAACACTGCTTCCGTATGGACTTAAGAGCTTTTAGGTCAAAGTGCCTGCGCGAAACCATCGCATACCACAAATCAGGCAGCTTTGAATGGATATTTTCACAACTTTTGGTTACGGATTGCATGTCGTGCAGTGACGTTGTTACTGGGGCACGAGGGACCTTCCATCCCTCTGCCGCCTTGCCAAAACAGAGCAGGGTCATTTAAGGCCCCATGTTGAAAATTTTGGCATCTATATTAGTCCTATAGGGATGGAGAGGTTTTAGAAGTTGTGTCGTCCTTAAGGTACGTGAACTCAGTTCTCCTTGTTAAAAAAGTCCTGGTTACGCAATTGATTTCGTGCCAAATGCGACTGGAAACAGCGCTAAATGGCACTCAAAGTCTTGTAGAAAAAGTCAAAGCTTACCACAAATAACACAGAACCAAAGATATGAGCATGGCCTTTTGCATGGTTTGACCAGGGAGTCGCTGGCAAATCCCTGGTTCGATGAAGGAAGTAGTATAACGACTGAGGTAGTCCAATAGGTTCAGGCGACACCATAAATTGCCGGGAAACTTACAAGAAATCTTTGAGAAATACTAGCAAATTTGTAAAATTGGACATTAGAAATACCACAAATATGCTCAAGGAGGAGCTGGTGCCACTTTCTCTTCCCCTTCACCCTCCTTTGTTTAGCGCCTGAATAGGCTAGGTGTGATCTAGTGTTGAATATTTGAGAAATTAGATAGGGGAACATTTTACAGAGGTAAATTATTTACTTTTGTCAGAAATGGAACAACTTTTTGAATTGTCTAATAATGAAACGTGTTTTACTATAAGGTAGGTAGGTGGAGTCATTCATGTTTACGGACAAATGACGTCTCAGCTGCTTGACAACGGGGTAGATGAGGTGCCCTTACATTTTCGTCACAATGAAACCTTTGGCTAGATTCTTATTGGTCTACATTCTGCTTGCAATCACGAGATCGATGCATGCGCAAAACATAACATAACATGCACGCACGCATTTGTTCTTCCGCATGTTCTATGCCAACCAGTACCAACCAGTGACGAAAGCGTGAATGAGGCTGTAAGCAGAATCAAAGAGAAGACGCAGTGACCGTTGGCTCAAGGGCATTCACAACAGGGAGCTGGGTAGTAGCACGGCGCCCCAAAGGGAATTAGATTACCAGGTTATACGCCAGTGAGATCATAACTATGAAATAACGTTTTTAATTTCGTTGGTAGTATGTTTATTGCAATAACTTGATCGAATAGATTGTTTTGTGTCTTGCACCGAAATGAAGATGACATCATAAGTAAAGATTTAAAAGCCTTAAGAGTATAATGACAAAGGTTAGGCAGAGTAGTTTTGAATTAGATGGCGCTGTTTAAATAAGTCAAGTCTTCTGCCTCCGTGAGGACACTATAAATTCGACTTTCTAAGCAGTCCATCAAATGAAATCGAGGCATATACAATGCACAAAATGAAATGATGCAGAGACAATTATTCATGCATCTACCATGAAGGGAGGTATGAAACATTACAAAGAAGTTACAAGCTCAAGGTCTTGGTCAATACATCATTTTACTTGTACCTGCTTGGAAGCAGAATCGAGGGTACGCTTTAAAGCAATGGGCCAAACCTAATACAGCGGTGGGGATTTTGATGGTTGTAGACCGAGTATTCATATGAAAGGCAAGCTACGTCCCAAGGAAGTTACCTGACTAAAGGACAACACTTAACTGACCATCCTCACTGCCCTCATACCATTTACATCATTTTTCTTAAGTATAGTGCCGACTGTCTGGCAAAGAGTCGTTCGGCGAAACCAAAAAATATACTCCCGACGGAGTTCTGCTTCCCAAGGCAGCTACGTCCACTAAAGGACAACTCTTAATTGACCGACCTCACGAGACCCTCAGACCATTTACATCATTGATCTGTCACGTATGGCTCCATTCTAGACTGGATGAAAAGAAAAAGATGCTACACATGCATCATCTTAGCCAAAAGTGCGATACCCTTGTAAGGCGCACAGTTCTGATTCCTATATGCAATCATATTTCATATTTATTTTTAAGTGCAACAGTGACGTTTTCCTTCCCATATAGTGTGGGGTCGAATTGTCGTCGTCTGCTTCCGTCTCAGTCATGGTTTTGTTCACATAATTACAAACGGTCCCTTTTGTGTATGTGACAAAATGTCACAGGTTCCATTATCTTAAAATGAACATTACGTTTGTATCTGAAGAAGGAATGAACAAAGGAATGTATCTCTACATCAACACGGTGCTTTTCTGCAACTTATCAACATGCATGTCATATTCACAAGTCACGTCTCACAATTGTCATGACCGTCAAATACACCTTCTTACTGTACGCGCGTTTGTTTTTCTTGCTGACTGAGAAGAAGGAGGATATATTTTTACAAATGAACGAGAAATAAACTTATCCTTTTAAGAATACCGTTCTTTACGTTCAACACTGATCCATATGGTGGACACACGAGATGTGACTCCCAGCGTAAAATGCAATGATTTAGTCCTTCCTTGTCTCGGATCACGCGATTAGCTAATCTTATGCATTTTTGTCTTGGCCTTCCATTAAGAAACGTTTCCAAAACTTGTATGGAATCGAACATGGAGAGCCATCTACTCTTCGTTCCACAGATGACGCTAGAACCGCAAAAGGTTGCGTAGTATCGTTTAGGGGCACGCATCTCGCATGGTTATCTAGTTTCACATCATTCTATAGCAAGTTAGTCATTATTATCTCCCGGATAGTTCAGAGCAATGACGCTGTCATGACTTACATGGGTCACACTGCAGCAGTTTTGTTTTTTACCTTGTGATTGCAAATAATACTAAGGGATCCTATCTTTGTCACTACATAGGGTACAACTTGGAGGAGTGATAATGGGGTAAGTTCCACTCCCCCATTGAGAAATTAGTTGGCTTGTTAAATTTAGGAGGTTGGGATGAAAAACCTTGCTCTCTTTGGAAATAAATTAAGCCAGGCGCACACTATACGCCTTTGCACATCGCATCTAAACTAAACCGTCGTGACCTAGTTTTCAATCGTCGTCACGACTTTTAGTAGCACGACAGGGCCACGCACACTATACGACTGTCTATCGCGCATTGTCAGTCGAACGCTTACACGTGCACACTACTGCTATACATATTACGGTACAACAGCACAGAACAGCATACAGTTTGCAAGAGTACTATACTTTCAGTGTGTAGCTAGCGTACTAGGCTTATGCAAGTTTACAGCTCACCAGTGATGTCGACTGCCTCTGCAATCTCTTCAACGGTTTTTTCCAAGCATCCTTCTAGGAATAGCTTTTGCTTCCACAGTTATTTAGTACAGATCGTTGCTCTCACATTTCTACGAGTTTGTCTTATCTCTACTCGCCGTACTCGGTCCATATATCCATTTTTTAAACTGAATATTTACACAAAGTTACGTCAAAATTTGTCACCGGGACAAGCATCAGACAACTTTCACCGTATTTATATCACGTGCATATTAATCAGTAATTTTGATTGGTCAGATTTTTCAGTCACTTGCGACTGTCGCCGTACAGAGTCGGGAAGAACCAACATGTTCGTTCTTCCCGACTGAAGGCGATGCGGCTTAAAACTGGTCCTAAAACTGTCAGTCGCAGTCGTAAACTCACGCACACTACACGACTGTTGGTGATCCGACGATCGAGTTGAGTTGCCACGCGCAAAGTCGTATCGTGTGCGGCTAGCTTTACACTGTGCTATTAACTTACTCAGGCCCTGAATCGAAACAATTTAAATCCCCCCTCCCACACACATACACAAAGCCTATTTGCTAATCAGACGGTGTTCTACCTGATGTTCCGTTCAAACTTTTAACTTTACTGTGTGCTTCTGAGGGAGTTGTTATCAGTAGGCATTCATTATAAGGACATGCACCGTCCTTTAATTCATTGTCTAAAACGCGCGGAGCGAGCGAAATTTCGGTAGTTGGCGAAGATCTGTCTGTTTGAGAAACATTTGTGATAAATAAATAGATGATTTGGTCAGAAGCCCACCTTAAAGGGAGAATGCAGTCACCTCATCTTGAAGTAATGCAAAAGACTGTCTTGTTTCATGGCTGGCTCTTAAGCGTCTTGTTGTGACAACATTTTTTCTCCTCAAATTTCGAAATTTGCTAGAAGTAACTGCTTGGTTTACCTTGAATATGAAATACTGAAGTACGGAAAATATTACGAAAGATAATTTGAAGAGAAATAAGAAGAAAATTGTCACATTCAGCTGTTGCTTCAAAATAAGTTTGGGCGACTGCTCTTACCCTTTAACCTTTCCCCACATCGAATGAAAGTGTTAATTGCTTTAGAGTCAAATCGAAAATCGATGGGGTGTACACACACCCCACACGCACACCCCTTCACCCGCACGGGTGCTAATGAGGCATCGATTGTAAACCATGCTAACTGCGAGCGAGGAGGGTCAAAAGATAGCATTAGAACTGTTGTAAAGCAGAATTGCTATGTTCCCCTGATTAAGTACGAAACGTGAAAAGCAAGATAGACGTACAAAAATGTTTTATTAGCAGTCATTTATTTCTGTGGGAAAAGTTCTCCGTATACTTTTTACGGTTCCCTAACACATGACAATTTCTAGGTGAAAATTTTTGTAATTAGCAACGGATTTGCGAAAAAAAACTGTGATACAGTTTTTGAAAGTTTTGTGTCGGGAAATAACTGACCCAGATCCATCATTCCCTCGAAATATCGTTCAATCCCTTAGAAATCTGCAGCTTAAACATCGCTTAAAGGGGCAATCAGAGTTTGAAAGAGAATATTAACCTTTGGTTCTAGCATCTAATTCCCCTTTTTTTAAACTGATTGTTTACCAGAATATAGAAACAATGAAAAAGTCTTTCAGGTTAGAGCAAACATTTATTTCGTGTCAGTTGCTGTTGAATGAAAATTTCTAAATATTTGTCGGGTAACAAAATTTCACTCTGATGCATGCAAAACTAGACAGCCTCTACTGCACTGTAATCAATCATGACGGTTAGACCTTGATCATGGATCAATTTTTTGCTAGTGATAAGTTAATGTTTAAATGTGGTGCAAAATTAAAGTAATTATGAAAAAAAGTAAAAACAAACTCAGATTGCCCCTTTCAGCTCATTCTAAATTTTTCAGAAAACGCCATATTCTCGTGTCACTGAAAAGTCTAATTGTCGTGACATAAGCATATGTGGAATCGCCCTCTGCTCTGAAACCCCTTGTTATAAACGCGGCAGCTAGGTCATTAACTTTAATCAATCAATTTTTCAGATTATTATTACATTATTATTTCACTAAATCGTTAAATCAACATATAATACAAAAAATTGTGGGAACTTTTGTTTAAAAAATCAGAGTCACAAAAAACAGATGTGTAGATGTGTAGTGTGAATATTTGGAATTCTATTGCTGCAACTATAAAAAGCTGTAAAAATTTAGTCCTTGAAATAGGTTAATGTTTAACCCGCAAATTTTTGGTCAACTGGACAAGCTAGGTCTAGGTGCCATATGTTTTGAACAGATATCTAAGATAAAAGGCCTATTGGCCTATTGGTTAAGGCATTGGACTTGTGATCTAAGGATTGCCGGTTCGATTCCCACCTGGGTCATTATGTTGTGTCCTTGAGCAAGACGCTTTATCTCGATTGCTTCTCTCCACCCAGGTGTTAAATGGGTACCTATAAGTAGCTTGTATAGTGATGCGCTGTATGTGGCTGTTCCTATGGGAAGTCCCTTAGGGGACACGATGAAGTGGCATTGTGCCGGGTACGAACAGCAAGGGATGTGCACTTTTATAGTGTGGGTTTGACGAGTTACCAGTGACCAGGGGTAATGATTGTGAAGCGCTTTGAGATGTTGAACATACATATAAGGCGCTATATAAATCCAATTATTATTATTATTATTAAAATGTGACCCTGGACTATTCTTTTAATGCTAAGGTATGGTCGTTCTCTTTACGATAATCAAAACACAAATCTCCAATGTGCCATTCATGGTGTGAAACAAGCGTGAATGCACTTGCGTCCTTGCTAAAATTAGGTAGCCTACTTGAAAAGGTTTCAAAAACACGACTCAATACTCAGCCACACTTTAGTGTGAGTGTACGGTGCCTTTTAAGTTTGTCATGTATTGGTCGTGCAGAAACTCACACTCGAAAGGTCAACTGAAACTGTAACGAGCATGTAAGGATGTCAGTACCGTCCATAACTTTTCAGAAGAAAGTTTGGTAAAGTAACGATAATGAAAATATTCTGCTTGGCTGAAAGCTCAAAACAAAGATATAAAATGTTTAAATTTTTTAACGAAAGGTGTCATAACTCAAAATAGAATATGTGCATGTCCTATTCTGTGTATCAAAATATCTAATATTCATGAAAATCGGTGTATGCAACAGCCTTTAACGTGATAACATTTTTCCCTTGTATGCAAATCGAAGGCTTGTCATTCACATCGGAAGAACCTTTCATAACCCATCATGTACTCAATACGGTGGATGGGAGGCCGGACATCCAATACAAAGCACTGTGGAGGGTTTGGAGAAACTAGGTCAGAATTTTGAGAAAATTAGTAAAAAGTTTGAGATATTAAGTCCGAACACAGATAACCTAAGTCAGAATTCTGAATACTGTGTTGGGGAGGGCGCGCCACCGTTCGTGGTAATCAATGTGGTCTGGAAGTTCCTTATTTACACAATGATTCAGTTAACCATGGAAGTATATGGAAGCAGTGCCTCGCAGTCAGTGCTTACATCCCCAGATGATAAATTACAACATTCACCACTTTTAGAGAAAGGATTTCGTATTCCTTTTTTGAGACATCATTCTCTCAATCTTCGTAGTCTCGTTTCCTTTATTTTATCCTTATTTTCAACATCAAATTGCATGAAAGGATGACCGTCATGGGCTCAAATACTTCTGTGATGTTAACATCGACCCATGGATGACAACATAATAGGTTCTACCACGGCCATTCTGGGTAATGAGGCGGACCAGTAAAGGGGTTTTATGGGTTTAAAGATAGTTACAGGACCTGGAATGTGACTTACCTCTACGCCAGTTTTCCAGAGTGTAGATCATGAGGTAATATGCTATATCTATTAGGACAGTTTGTACTAGTGTAACATACTTTACTTTTTTTAATTTTCATTCATGATGAAACTCTCCTTCTTACTTTTTGTTACATTGTCCATCTTTGCATGATTACATCTTATCGCCTCAGGGAGGAAAGAAAGCACTCTACATACACACTTGACATAGTCAGGCTTCACATCTGTTTACTTGATTGACAGTTATAAACATATTAAAATACCCCAAAAGTTACATAACATTTGGGCTTAGGTAACAGGTAAGTCAAGTATGTGTCAATTGCTTTTCACACAGTGTGAACACAATGAAAGCATAGGACACAGATTATGTAACAAACTCATTTCATCATCCCGCAAACCTTCCGAACTTAAAGCGATGGGAATGTTACTTGTAGATTCATTTTTGGGCTGGCTGATTTAGAACTTCATACATCACGAAAAGTACAACTTACCTCATAAATGTCTCCCGTATGATTGTAAAACAGAATGGAATTAAATGCAAAATCTAGACAATTAAGATAGATTATGCAGCAATGACTTCGTTTCACTTTTTACTGATGTTTCCCTCGTGAATCTCTGTATTTTGGTTTCATATTTTAAGATGCACTTTTAGGAATCTCTCTAAATACTGAGACTCCGTCCACGTGTATACATATTTAACATCCCACTGCAGCTGCAAAGTCAAGTGGTTGAGAACATCAGACTTGCAGTCGGGAGGTCGGGAGGTTCAGTGCTGGCCGGTTTATGCTGAAGACTTTAAAAACGGAACCTACTGCCATTGTGCTTGATACTCAGCCTAACAATGGAGCAAAAAAAAAAAAACAAGCCAGTGAGCCACAACTGGAAAAAAGGTCGTGGCCGGCTCGACTTGAACCTTTAGTGGAAGTGTGAGAATTGATAAATAAAGTTGGGTAGTCTCACCTTAGGTTGTGTTCTGTGGAGCTCCGTCAATACCGCTGAAACAATATGGCGTCACAACGGAACCTCGTGTACGTACCAAACTCCGCGAACGAACCTTGGCTGAAAAAGAAGCGGCACGGTGGCTCCACTCAACACGACAGTCCCAGTAAAGTAAAAAGTGTCGAGCTGCCAGCTGCTGTCCGACGCACGAGACTGTCAATGTTGGCAGAATGAATGGGGCGCTTTTAACATGCTTCGAAACAGACACGAGTAGTTGATGAAAGTAGCTCCGAGATTTCAAGTAGCAGACTTCTAGTAAAAATGGGCCTAATTGGCTAAGTAAAAATATCCACGAAGGTAGCTCTCCATGAGACTCGATGCAGCTGATCATGGTTGGTCAGTAGTCCTGACGTCATAAGGCTGCTCTCGGTAGCTAATGTATATGTATGTGTATGTGCGCTGTGCACTTAGATTGTGTGGCCGAATTGCTACAAAACAATCGGATAAAAACTCCATCTTATCTTACCCACTGCGTATAGCCATCATGATTTGCAAATAATGTCCCTTCCCGTGTATTACCCACGTTGAAATACTGCGATTAGAACCATTTAGGTTACCATATACCAGTGTTGTAACAAATCACGACTCCAATCACTTCCTCTCAAAATAATAGTGACTCGATAGAATTCAGGAGGAATTTCCCCATTGAAATAGTACAGTGAGTCGAGTCCATGACTCGACTCGAGTCACTTAAAAGTTTGAAAACTGGTGACTCGAGTCACTAATCTAGTGACTCGATTACAGCACTGCCTTATACTCATGCAATATTAAGCTCATGTGACATGAATATAGGCATGTAAATAAAGATCGAAATTTAGCTCAATTAGGACCCCCCTTTTTTTTTAATCCAAACTTCCCCATGTATATGTGCTTATTTCAAACGAATGTTATTCCTTTATATGTTAGACCCACCTTAGTACTTTCATCACAACTTATCCATATGAGGACAATAATGGAACTATTGTGTTACTTTGTATCTCCACCTTTTATTACCCAGATGTGTGTTCTTTGTTCTCACAGAACGCTCAAGTGGAAGTAAACTCATCAGAAAAGTATAATTCTGCAATACCGCCCGCACATGTTATTTCTCCCGGCAGGCTTGCCTGGCTACTGCGTGTAATTGCGTTAGTTACAAAGTATATGTATTAGTGAACAGTGACATGAAGCTTCGGCCGTTATGTATGGAGTATTTACTGAGTTTACCTAGGACCACTAGCGGCTCGCCATAGGGGCACTTGCCCCTTCCCCCCCCCCCCAAAGTTTCCGAAGTATGGTCTTCAATTTTCCAAAAATAACGTTATTCGATACGACATGAATAAAAAGTAGCCTCTTGCTTAATCTGAGCAAACTATCCCAGCCTTCTATCTCATACAAATGTCAAATATTATTTATAAAGTATAATGCGTAATTGTCAACGATATAGTTCGTTATTGTATCACAATTTTAGCCCAGTACCGGCCGCACAGAAGCTTTAATAGCGCTACCAGCACCGGTAGCAGTACTGAATCTGTACTGTTATTGGTGCTGGTAGCTCTATCAACGCTTCTGTGCGACCGGTTCAGGTTTACAGGCTCATTCGACCACTATATGAATTAATATGATTCGAAAAGTCATAATTTCGATATATTTCAGGCGGGTGTGCATCTCCTTGAAACAAAAAAGTGCAGAACCAAATTTCTGTTTGATATTTTGAGAAGGAACATACTCTAGGCGAAGCTTACTGGTGAAAGTTTTACTCATTTCCCATGTTTGGTTCTCGAGATATTAGGATTGAAGTTGACATATTTTCTACAAAGAGTGGACTTGCAACAAGTAGGCGTGATGTCATGCGTTCACATTGATGGACAATATTTAGTTGTTTTTCTTTAAAATTTAACACCATTTTTATACAACTTAACTGTGATATGTTGTTACCGTAAGTGCATCCCGATTAATGGAAGTTTAAAAACTTAATTTGCCTTAGGGGCAAGATAGCTTCTTTAATCAGTTCAAGGTCAAACAGTAGGATCAAAAAATAAATAAAAAACAAAACATTGACCATCAATATGAATACATGACATCTCAGCTGCTTGGTTGAAGTTTACTTTTTGTAGAAAATGTGTCAACTTCAAATACTAATATCTCGAAAACCGAACATGGAAAATGAATGAAAACTTCATCAGAGTGCTTAGAATATGTTCGTTTTTAACATATTAAACTAAATTTTGGTTCTGGTCTATTCTTTTAAACGGAGATTCTACTTTGCGACAAAGGAAATGATAAAATGTCACAACATTCTGTAAGGGCCAGAAGATTTCATCTGGTAATTTTCTGATCATTTTGCAATTTGATAATTTTTTTTTTTTTTTTTATTAAAATAAAGATTTTATTGCAAAGGAAAGCTAAAATAACGACTGCTTAAATTCAAGTTACAAGCCTGGCAAATGCAATTTCCGGCTATCTGAGAGGTCGCGATTTTCCAAAATTTTCTGCACGCTCCGCGCCAACTGATGGTGGCGCTCCGCTTAGATAGTCTTTCGGGCAGTAAGTCACCACTTTTAATCTCCCCCCCCCCCAAAGAAAAATATTTTTGCACGACATCCCCTGATACTATGTGAGACGTCTTGGGAGCAAGTTGAGTTTGCCCCCCTCAAAAAAAAAAAAAAAGAAAACAAATTTCCTTATATCCGCCCTTCCCTAGGACGGTGAAGGATTGAAATATTCAATGAAATATTAAAGTCCTACCAATATTGTCCTTTGTCAATCATGTTCTTGTTATATCGCTTGGAGTCGTTCTCTTACTTAAAAATATTTTCCGTTAAATGTTTTCTGCTTCGTTACGCTAAGAATAGTCTTAAAAAGTTGTGTTTTCCATTTTTTTATGCATTTTTTATTTTTATTTTATTTTTAATTAAAGCAAAGCGCCCGCCATCTACAGTGTTACCCTGCCGACCTCTTCACAGTAAACAATACATATACCGTGAAAGTTCATGGCGCCACTCATTTCAAAAGCCATAATACATACGTAGGTAACAAGTAGCACATTAGGTTAAACTAGGCGGTATTTGACGGGAAGGGATATTTTACTAATTTATCCATTCGAAAAGAGACAAATACGCTTAGCTTTTGATCTCAGTTACTTAATTTGTTCCTTGCCGTACACATTAATGTTTCTTTAATTTGATCTGAGCTTCGAGCGAATTGCAATCATAAATGAAAAAGAGAGGTCACTTTGTGTGCGGTATTTGAGTACTTTGAGCAGTATCTGCCTAAGCCTTTTGGTATTTGACCACACTGTCACTTTACGACCTAGTCCGGGTTAAATTCGACCACCTGAGTGGTAATCGACTGAGTAAATAAGCATAATTCGACCATTGGTAGGGTTGGATTCGACCCAACGTAGTAGTTTTCGTTCTCTCTTTTTAAGGCGTTTTCGATCTCATCCAACTAAAAAATTCATTGTATGCACTAATTCATTTTTGAAATTGCAATTTGGGTAAGCAATTCTGTGTACCTAACGTATGGTCGCTTAAATAATATCAGAACTAAAGAAATTGACTCGGAAATCTGGAAAATGTGCAAACACATAACGAGTCGAAAACCACCTCAATACTTAGGCACATAATGGTACTATTCGACCTCATGTGGGGGAATTCAACTTCCAACTTCGATTATCTAGGTCACAATTCGACCATCCTGCCATATCAATATCAATATTGTAGTTATTTATGAGTGAAAGGTATGGAGTTGATCAAAGGGCGGCGATTTTTTCTCATTATAGGGGAGCGCAGGGGGATATTGCCTTATTTAACAAAAAAAAAAAAAATGAGTGAAAAATTTCAACTCAATTGGCGTTTTCTGAAATATTGGGGGACATGTCCTATCCGCACGAGATCGTCGTCCATTAGATTGATGGGTTCATAGAAACACGATGGGGTCACGTCCCCCTGGGATTGATGTGGAAACAGAATAATTGTTTTTTGTAGCAGGGACCAACGGGGATATGGGGAGTTTGATAACTGGACGCTCCCCTCCCATTCAGAATTGGTTTAGGTGTCCGTGTGTAGTAACTAAATTATAAATTTAATCTTTGTGAACGATGGTTTTGAACTATTGTAAACGATTATTATATTGTTTCCGTGATTTTTCATTTTTTAACTAAAATGTTTAAAACTTTTCAATTTTGTGTTTTTCTTTTCCAAGCGTTAGTACCAGATGAATTAGACTTGTTTTCGGAAGTGATCTCAACAAAAAACGGAATTCTCTTCATATTAATAGGAGCACCTTTTCTTATCGTTGGTTTCCCAATTGTAATCATTTGGTTGATTTGTCGTTTCGTAAGGAGGAAACTGAGAGGTAGGTATAACATTTGTCCTTCGGTTATCGAGAGAGTTAGTAGGGACATTCTTTTTAGAAAAGGGGATCAACAGTTATGTACTTAACAAAAAGAACAAAAGTTTGATACTTTTGAAATGGGAGAACTATGTCTTCAAGTTCCTATTGTTTATAAATAGTAGGTAAGTTCTAGCTATGGCTGTTATGTCTTCTTCCTCACAGATTCATGCTTTTTAACTTCTTTATTTTTTTTTTTATTTCCTTATTTTTTGTACAACCTTACCACATTAGTTTCTTGATACTTGTAACTTTTTTCGACTGATTTCTTCCCTCCATCGCGTTACATCAACCACATTGTTATAAGAAAACCTTGCACCTTCAAACTCATTACACACCCATGTAAAACTTGAGTAATTATCTGGTGCGTGTACACAACCGACCAAAGATATACAATCGTAATCATTGAAGAAATTCATAATTTTTTTCGTATAAATTAAATCAGTATAAAGATTAACAATGTATTCCATGTACTTTTTACATTCTAACTACTGTCCGTGATTTTTTTTTTTTTTTTAAATTCTGAATAGAGAATCCGACAGACCATTATTCGACGTAAGTTTCAAGACTAGTTTCCATTCAATCGAACACGAAACAGTACATTTGAATTTGCATGTATTTTCTCTTTTTATGCAAGCACTTGATTTTTATGTTGCAAATATCACCAAATATAAGTCATAAATTATGCAAGATGAACTGGTTTAAGGTGAAAAAAATCGTGTTACACCTTTTCCGATTATACATTACCCATATGGGTAATGGATAATATTATCTAACAGAATAGGAAATTGGAAGGGTGTTTTGTAAAGAAAAGTTGAAAATTTGGCAGTTTGGTAAATTCTGTGTCAGACCTCCTTCCCGTCCAACAACCTATTGGGCAAAGCGAATTGATTTTTGATAGCCAAATTGAAGAGCACAGCTAAGATCGGCTGCTAAGGAAATAATGCATGAATAGAACATCGATATCTCAAAAGGGGGAGGGGGTTAGGCATGTAATTCTGTACACAGATATCGACCTACGTAAAGGCAAAGTTCACCATTGTTACTTGGCGTATAATTTTGGGTTCGCATTTGTATACAGCCAGGGCCTTAAAAGGCAAAGCCAGTCGTTGAACAGAAGCAAAGTACATATTTCAGAATCATAGCTCATTATCTCTTCCATTTTTCTCACCACACTTATAGAGACTTGTATCTGACACCGATAGATCACTCGACCGGCGTTTTTACAAGTCTAGGAGATAACCAAGTTACATGTGAAGCAGGTACTGATTACTTAATCCGAAAGGGTTTTATGCATTAAGAACATTTATGTCGGTGGAATAATTTGTTAAATGATTTAAAGTTTGACAGCGAATATTAACCTCTTGTTCCAGCACTTCGTTCTTTTTAATTCTTTTCACCCAATTATTTACCACAATCAACAAACACTCATTGAAGAGATCTTAGAACTTAGAAGAATTGTCAATTCCGTGTTATTAACTTTTGAATGGGAATTTTGTATTTTTGTTCGGGTAACAAAATTAAACGCAGACGAGGGAGCCTCATCTATACCGTTACCTATCACAACGTCAGACCGTGGTGACAAATCTTTCTTGTGTTAGTTTTAATTCGGTGTATGATTGCGGTGCAAAATTGAATTCGTGGAAAACTTATAAAAAAACAAACTCTGACTGCCCCTTTAAAAACATTGTCACCATCACGTGAGGCTTCTTTTACATAAACTTCTATGTTTTCATTGTTTGACGACGAAACTTTTAAAGGTGATTTTTATATTAGTAATTTTAAAGCTTAGAATTGCTTAATGGACTTGTTTCTCTTGATTTAAAGTATGACTCACAAAATAAAATAAAATTACATCTGTAGGAATGTTGATTTCTTCTTCTTTCAGTTGTACATCAAAGATTTCCACTACCTCCAAAGTAGGTGTTACATATCATTTTTAAACTACCCAAAGTTTTTGTTTTAATGAAATTGTTATGATTTTCCCCAACAAATGTTCTTTGCATTTTGTTTTTATGTTCTTTCAGCCTGGCCTTACCGGAAATACCAGGTGCTACAATTCCCGATTACTGTGATACGAATATAGCTGAAGGTAAGATTTATAACGAACTTTTGAACTATATAAGCCAACACAGAGAATAAGATAATTGCGATATTGAAGACGTTGCATTCCGACATCTGCATCGGTCTGGCATCCTTGTTATTTATTTCGATAAATTGGGGTAAAAATGATCTAATCCGGGTCAGTTTCTACCGAGAACAGATCAAATACTGTACATTATCAGATTCAATAATTTTGACTGACTGCACTAAATAAATTTACCCTATGTAGTTATTTTAAAAATCACTTTGTCATGCATGAGTTATGTCTTATGTCCAAGGTAGCAGATGACCTGTTCTAGTCTACAAGGGTTTTTTGTACGTGAAACCACTAAGGAGTAACTCCATGTTTACCATACTGTCTGACTTCAGACACTCGCGTATAGTTTTATTTCGTCATTTCTTTTCTCAAGTGGATTGTAAAAGTTCTAGCGATCAATTTGCTTACCCATCGCTCTTCCATCCACCCTCTTCCCTTCTGCCACAACCCATAACCGCACTTTCCTGAATTATCACTTCGTCAAAGAACACTCTTTGAAACGTAAAATAAATTTAAAACATTCGTTACTTTCTGAATTAAATGCAGTAGTACGAAAATATTAGATAGTCTTTCATGCTCTCATTTTTAGCTAATACTGTCGTTCTCTTTTCTTTAATGTTACAGCGTATTCAGACACTATCGAAAATCCGTAAGTTTTGCTTTTCATATGCTTAAGGTAGACAATATTTTTTCAACTAAAGATATAGTGAGATTGAGATAGGTAAATGTATGCTTGAAACTCCTGTATAGTATTCTTTACAAGATGAGAAGAATTTTCAGAAAATTCCAGGGAACCTTCCGATTGAAGCTGCTTTTAACTGAAATAAATTTAACCAAGGATTATTGTCCATATTTGCATGTAAAACCTGAGAACACCATTCTATTTTCTTAAAGACACCTTTGGGAATTTTTGTAAGCTTATCGCATTTTAGCATTTTATCTGACTGTCTGAATCTTGGCCGTCTACAGATTTAAATTATTGGAGAACTCTTCACGAAGGAAAAAACCAAACTTGCCTCCAAGGAATAAGGAGAAAGAAAGTTAGTATATTTTCATTTCATATACGTAAACCGGAATTGCAAATTTGATACAGATTTTCGAAACAATATCTTTTCCATTCATACACACACAAATTGTTTTAATAGGCTATGGCGCAGAGCAACATGCAATATTAAACATTTAAATAAACTCGTTTTATGTCTGTTTATATTCCAGAGCTACATAATGTTTCACCTCCAAAGTAAGACTTTTCAAAAATCATACTTTCACTAGTACTTCACAGCTATATCTGCTCATTTAAGGAGTTGTCATGGCAATAATTATATTTTTTTCATGTATATTGATTTTTTTTCTGATATGGTTTTTTTTTTTTTTTTTTTTTTTTTTTTTTTTTTTGCCTGCCGCTACCAGAAATTCCACCGGAAAAGATTGCCGAGTATTCAGACGGAGAAACCGAAAGTAGGTCCAAAAGACAGTTATCTTTTCAAAATATTTTTTTTCTTCTTTGGAAATCCTAATAAGAACCTCAAATAAAATTGTAGACTGTTGGCAACCCAAAACCTGAAAGCCATTCTACTAGTGCTTCGTATTAAAACTATCTAGTTCTCTCGTGACATCAGATGAGCTGTTCACATGTACTAACTTAGACGAAGTTTCTAAACCATTGGTTTTCAGTTTGCCCACAAAGCGTACTTTCCGCTCTGTGACATCATATGCACAAGGTCTATAGCTTGTTTTACCTACTGTCCGCTTTATGCCGAACACAACAGCAGTAGGTTCTATTTTTAAAGTCTTCCGGTATGAACCGGCAAGGTGTCGAACGAATTACTCAGTACAGTACCTCCCTGCTGCCAGTCGGAGACTCTAACCACTTGACAATGCTCTTCACATTGAGCATTATCAACCATGTCTGACGGTAATCAAGGTAGGCAAGCACAGGTTTGTCCTCGGACACGGTGGATGCTAACCATAGCTGTGACGTCACTGAGAACTATCTGTAGACATAAACGTCATCACCTCCTAGAAAACCGTCATCTTAAAGGAAGTGTAACTCTGTTTGGTGTGCAAATGATAATGCGCACATGAAACTCTACAAAACAAGACTCCGTCAAGAGCGAAGTTCACTTTAAATAAAGGAGTCATCCCGGCAGGCGATCGTTAAAGAGTGAATTTTCACTCTTATCAGTCAATCGACACACTAATGACATTGATTTCACATTTTAACTCTATTCAAGAGTGACTTCTGTTCACTCTTTTACCTTTAGAGTGCAGGTAGCGATTGCTATGCTAATTTAGTCTTCATATCTAAGTGGTTATCGTCAACTGGGGTGACCGGGTCTTTATAGGCTACGATCCTTCTGTGTACTACAACAAATTAGGCCTATTCTCATGCGAATCCTTAAAAGTTGCGTTATCATTTATTTTCCTTATGTGAAATGTTATTTTTTTAATGTCTCTTCCAATCACTTCATTCAAAAATGGTATGGGGGAACTTTCGATTATTTAAATGATTGTTTTTTTTTTTTTTTTTTTGTTCTATTGTTGGGTTTTTATAACTTTCTCCAACCCTCTTTTCTGTCACAATGACGACAGATTATTACGCAACGACAGAACAAACTACCGGTACTACTGGAGGGAGGACATTTCATGAAAAGGATATTCGTCCCATTTTGGAGATAAAAACAGGAACGTTGTATATCAGATGGATGAACACTATTGCTGTATCAGCAGAGGGAAATAAATGCGTAATAATGACAACAGTAACCGGTAAGCCAGCATAAATATTCATTCAATATTCATTTTATGTACGTATCAATTATATAAGACGCACCTTCTGACCCTCAGGCAGTGGTGAGTCGAATACGGTTGGTTCCCCTTTAATATTCAGTATTTAGTCTGAAAATATAGTTGATACTTGTGAGGGAATAAAAAGATACCCAAGGTATAGCTAGTGTTTTGTACAAATGTTTATGATGTGAGTGCGCGAATCCTTACACCTGCATATAAAACCCACATTCTCTGACACAACTCCTTGGAACACCAATTTTCAGCTTCCCTTACAGAAATGTTGAGTTGAAAAAAGGTTAAAGGCCATTTTTAACGCTCAAAGGGAAAATGGGAGTTTTTTTTAACATGTATTGAGAGTGTAATAGTTCTTAAATAGATATGTGTATAACTCTCCCGTTATTATTATCATATACATCAGATGCAGTATTGAAATCCAAAGATATCCAATGGGACGCCTTTGTAAAGAGAGCGATGGAATTACCAAAGTCTAAAAATATATCAAAGATAGAAGGTATCGGCGTTGTCAAAGGTATGTCTTGGTAAAGACAAGATAACTCCTTGTAAATATCTTGATTCTCCTTCTTCGATATGTAAGATACTGTATAGACGAATCCGATTAGCGATAACAATATATCCAAGATAGAACCTACGTATCGGCGTTTTCAAAGGTACGTCTTGTTTAAAAAAGGGAAACCTTTTGTTATAAATATTTTGATTCTCCTTCTACGATTCATATCATACTACGTATTTCCTTAGTAATGTAATTAAAGATTCCCCCACTCTAAATATCTTTAAGCGTCGTCTGAAATCCGCACTCCTCACAGCCTACAATTAGCTGTGAACTGGCTTTTTCTTTCTCTTCTTTTTTCTTTTCTTTTTTATTTCTTTGAATATTGGTAATTTTATAAGATATTATTATACCTAATTATTGTTAGGACCAGTCCAGAAAAGTTTTCCCAAACTTACTTCTGGTTCCACTTCCTACTTGCTTCCTTGTTACCCCTGTTCTCATTTCAAACATTGTTACAATAACTATAAGAATTTGTATATGTGTATACGTGTTCATGTTATGTAATTTACTATGGAAGAAATAAACTGAAACTGAAACGTAAGACGTTTTATGACCGTATTGGAACTTTTTGATAAAAACTTGCTGATAAATTAATCCAGCTGCAAATTATTTAACTGATATGCAGCAAATAATTTCTGAGCATTACACTTTAAAATATTTAACATGACTTCAGAACGTTTATCTCACTCTTCATCCCTTAATTTCTCTCTGAAAAAATCGTTCCGTTGAATTTATAAATTCGGTAATTTTGGTAATTTCTTCTCCCTTTTTAAAATCTTTATACAGGAAAGATTCATTTAATTCATGAATATTTAGTTTATGGTACTCTTGATGATCGCATAAACTCGGCCAAAAATACAACAGAGAGCGGAAAAGCAATGACCCATATGTCACCGCCAGAGGTTATGAGACATTTACTGGGTATCTTAGAAGGAATGGAACTCATTCATTCTTATGGGGTACGTGTTATTCATAGAATAGATCTGAAAAATATAATAGAAGTACATTTCCACCCGTTGTTATGGTAGACAATTATTAGAGCTGTATAATTGATAACAGGCCAAAATCGTCTGTGTTGGGTGCGCAAAAGCTTTTATCTCAGTAAAAGTAAGGGGGAGTTTGGACATTTTCTTTCTCAGTAGCTTCCCATTTTAACCATCATAAGACAAAAATGCGTTCCCCTTTCAAAAAGCAGCAGCGTTCCGCTTTGGTGTACACTTGTCTGTGAAATTATTTTGTCCAGAAATCGTGTAAAAAATTCAATCATAAGTCAGTCATTGCACAAGTTTTATTTAGCAGAAAAACCAAAACTGTCGTGTTGAAAAGTCTTTGTGCAAAAAAAAAAAACATTTGCAAAAAATTCACTTGCAACAACCCAAAACCCGCTTGTTTTCAGTTTCTTGCACAAGTAGACAGGGGATGCTACAAATCTCAAAAATCTTGAAAATGTTTTAAAAAATTTCATGTCAACTTTTTGAAAATAAGTTGCAAGAATGCAATGTTTTGGGAACATTGCTCTTATATACAGGCCTTATAAAACTACGTCATTAGCCAATCAGACTCCTGGCGGTAGTTTAAAGACCAGAAAGAATTAAAGTTTTCATTTATTTAATATTTGTTTTCCACTTTCGACTAATTTACATTTATGAATCCTCAAGTTTAGGTAGATAGGTAGACGGCATGATTAAGCTATAGATATCAAGTTACTTCACGTAGTTAAAGGCATGCCATTCCGTTTGCTTAAGCTGACGTTAAAACTTTGCTACTTATCTGCAGTTTCTTCATCCTGGATTAACAACTCAAAAGATTCTCTTATCGGACCAAGGAATCTGTAAACTTTATGATTTCTGTCTATCAGAAGATGCAGGAAAAATTATTACAGTTAGAAGAGCTAAGGTCAGTACCAAATAATAACCCAGTACAAACATTTTTTGCACATTATTAAGTTTATTTTAGAATAGTTAATCGTCATTAAGAAAGTCGACAAACCAGCGAGCTCTTCAATTTTTTGGAGACACGTTTTACATGAGTGCCTGTGTTTCTTTCTTTTTTTTTTTAGGCAGTATTTTATGAAAACCAACTCCCTCCAGAGGTAACTCTCCGCGGTGAATATTCGTCGTCGAGCGATGTGTGGGCTGTAGCAGTCGTGATATGGGAAATGATGTCGCACGGTAAGGAGAAACTTTAGGAACATAAAACGGATGAGATGGCAGTATCTCAAACCCACCCTGAATAAAAAAGTTGATTTTAATGTGACATGTTTCATAATGAAAATGATATTTTGATTGTTTCTTTCTTTATTTAGCCTAATTCAAAGCAAAAAATCCTACTTCTTGTGAAACATCTTCCTTTACAACTTGAGAATAAATTGCACACAGTTGTCATAAGCTATCTTCTTGCATCGCGTGTTTGGTCTAACTGTAGAGCATCCGCCTCTCACGCGGAAGGCCCGGGTTCGCTTCCCAGGTCGAGTCATACCAAAGACTCTAAAAAGGAACCTACTGCCGTTAGACTACTGCCTTTAGACATTAACATCGTTGTGCGTGATGCTCCGCACAAGCAATGGAGTAGGGAAAACAAGCCAGTGAGCTACAACTGGAAAATGTGGCCGGCTCGACTTGAACCAATAGGTTGGAAAACTGAGCCGTAAAACTAACTAACTGCATAGCAACCCGAAACTTAATTATCCACCATGATGAGTGAGTAGACGCTAAGCTGACAAAAAATTAGCCGAAAATCCCAGACGTCCTGGAAAGTGCCATTTAAATGACACTTTTAAGGCTTTGGAGGTTAAATTGAAGCATATTAGTAGGACAGAGAATGCTAGCGATATCAAAAGAAAACATTAATTCATAGCAAAAGTATATACTCAATGGGCGCCCCATCTTGTCTCCTGGCTGGGAGCCTGAATAAATGCTACATAACCAAGCGCTGAAGGAATTAACTGGAATTCTTATGTAACGAAAATACCAAATAAACTGTGGAAACGTCAAACAAAATGTAACTTACCAAAGAAAACAAAGGAATCCGACAAAGAAAAAAAAAACTACTTTGCTTGAAGCTGAATATATATTTTCCCTGGAAAAGTCACTTTACCTCAAATATCACTAAACTATCAATCACTCTACTCAAAAGATACATAACTGTATGCATAAAAGAATGGGTGAATGGGTAAAATATTAATTTTTCTCATAAGATTATCTTGATTCCCAAAACAAAAATAGGATAGGTTTTTGTTTTTTATTACATTATTCAAGAGGTAGAATATCTACTCTCATTTTTAATCTTTTGTTCAATTTTCACCTAGTTCATTAAACATTCATCAATCTTTCATGCGTATTTCTAAAGTATGCCGCAAAGTAGTAAATAACCATACTATAGGTCGTGTGTTATGGAACGTAGTACTGTGACGAGCTGTTTTTTTTTTTTTTTTTTTTTTTTTTTTTGAGGTTTCCGCAAACATTGTGCAGTCACTATATGTGTTGTAAATTTTCAAACATCCATTTTAAGTTTGACGGTATACCTTTAACCCAAAAGCTACTACCTTTATGATTAGAAAATAACCAGACCATGCGGTTATTAATGGTGTAATTGTAAAAACAATTGACTGCACACGACCCCAAACGGGACCCAAATTGATTTATTTTTCAACTGAATCTAGTCATGTCGGAACAAAATCTAGTCAATTATCAAATAAACCTCTGTTAACTACACTCTTAAAAAAATTGGGCAAATTTTGCCCAACTTTTTGACCAACACTGGGCATCTATTCAACAACCTAAACAGTTGGGCAAAACTTTAACCAACCAAATTGGGTAAAGTTTGAACCCAACTGTTGGGCAAGAGATTACCCAACTGTTTGGTAAATTAGCATTTTAAAACATACCCACTTGTTGGGCACTTCTTTTATTAAGCTGTTGGGCAAATGCATTAACCAAATGTTGGTTATATGTTAATCATCTTTTCCTTAAACGTTGGTGCTTTCTTTACATGTTAGGTTGTAGGTTATGGCAGGGAGCTGCCACTGCAGCTCCCTGGTTATGGCAACCCATCGGTCCCGGTTAAAAAACCCTGGCTTAATAACGTATTTGGTTTGTCACTGAGTTTCGTATAGGTACGTCCAAAACTATCATTTTTAAAAGGCACTGTATTTTTAAAAGGCACTGTAAAATGATGTGTGTTAATGATGTGGTGAAGTCTTGTAGTTTCATCAATGCATAAATGTGAACACAAGGGCTGCATGAGAATTAGCTGGTCCGTAGCTCTCATACACTGTTATCATGGTTATGAGACAGGTTTCTTGTTATGTAGAAATGTTTCAAATAATAATATATAAATGCTCATTCGGACGTGAAAGAGAATATCCCAGATCCTGACCTCTCATTGGATAGCAGTTTTGCGCCAAATACGAATCATGGAATCTCATACAAATGTGTTCTAGTTCGTAGTACTGTTTAAAGAATTTTATGGAAATAGAGATCGATGTCATGGTCTAAAGTAATATACGAGTTTAGCTGTTTGGCCAATATAAAAGATGCCAAAGAGAATTTTCAGATTATGGTACCATGGTCTGATTATGAGAAGAATTGTGAAACAAATCGGGTCAAGTGCACTGTTGTTTGGTGACAACACTGCAACCAACAATATACCCAACAAATTGGCAAAAAGTTACCCAGCAAGTGGGTAAAGGGAAAATATGTTCAACTGTAGAATAAAATCTTATCGTCATTTTGACCAGTCAGTTGGGTATAACAGTATACGCGTGCATGGAAGGGGAAATTTAACCATTATGTGAGCAAAGATTGACCAACACTTAAGCAATTACTTTTACTCAACAAAAACTTTGCCCAGCGTTTAAACATTGCACCAATTAGCCCCAAAGTTGGGCAAAGTTTAACCAACACATTTCATAAACTTCTTTAACCAACGGATATTTTACCCAACGTTTTAAGAGTGTAGACTGTTTTTTTGATATGGTAATTTTGTCATTCTGTTTTTCATTCTTTTGGTAGGAGTTTCTCCTTTTCCGTCTCCAAATGACAACATATATGGAATAAAACTAAAACCACCGTCACCTTCTAAACTACCTAAAGACTACAAGCATATAAGGTAATCAGTTACGTCATTCTGCTAGGTGCTTTAAGTCTTACGTTCCGATTTCACCAACTGTGTATCAAAGATGATTTTGTGCATTCAAGTAATTAACACGTGTTCTTTAAAGAAAAAAAAAACATAGGATTGTTACTCAGTAATTCTTTCCTCGTCTTATCAGCATGATGAGACTTTCCTTCTTACTTTTTGAAACATCGTCCCTTTCTGCTTGATTACGTCTAGTATCGCCTAGTGAGTAAATTCAGTATCAGATTTAACATCTGATTATTTGACTGACATTACCAAATATACCAATTAAAATACACAAAACGTTACGTGATATTTAAGGTTAACTAACAGGCAGGTCAGGTATGTGTTCATTGCTTTGCCATGCAGTATGAACACAATGAAAGCGTAAATTGCCTGAGGGACCAGGTCATGTACCAAACTCAGATATTAGTTACACTGCACACGTCATTTGACGTACTGGGTGACTGTGCCGCATATTTAAAAAGCACCGTGACAGCATGGCATTCCCAACGTCAGTCATACAATTATAAAATCGATTTCGTATACTTTTCTCAATATTTTCAGTAAAAGCCGTCTTTTTGAATGTTGGAATCGAAAAGAATCTTCTCGACCAACAATAAATCAGCTACGACTGAGTTGTATAAAGGTAAATAGAAATATGTATCAGATGTGAAAATAAAATGTAAAGATAGTGTAATTTAAATTTAACGAAGGGAAAAATATGCTGTATAAAATTTCAATGATATTTTTTCTTTTGTCTTTCTGTAACGTTTTAAAGTGAAGTTTGTTAGATGGGATTTAACAGAAAACCAATACAAATTTGTTATATGGTTTCATCGTTTTTAAAGTTTTATATTCTTCAGCAATTGAACAACTATTTGCCTCCACTTTGTTAAACACATTTAAATTCTAAACATGTTTAGCTTTAGACGAATCCGATCAGCGCTTGTGTTTAGTGACTGTAGACAGCCATTAGTGGGGTCCATCAGCCTTAAATCTTTTTCATGTACTGTCTAAATGTAATTTTAAATCCTCATATACAGTGAAATTAAGGGAATTAGAAAGCATTTCAGTGTACAACCATTTATGGTACATGTTAGCTAGTAATTCAAAAGATTAATGTGATAGACCCACCTATAGTCGTGATTTAAATCAGACCATCACTTGCCGTCCGGATTTGTCTATAAAAACACCAAATGTTTAGCAATCAAACATGCCTAAAAGCGAACCTTTATGTAGGAATTGGACACGCGTGTTTAGCATTTAGTCCTGTTTACAAAATGGTTCAAAAAGTGGTTAGAAAAATAATTTCGTAACACCTTTTTAAAGTGAAGTCTACAAAAACAATGAGTGAAGGGTATTTTATAAAAAAAAAAAAAATGCAAATACTCATAAGGTCACGAATATGCCTTTCCAATATTTTTCTTCGTCTTCATTAACTATCACACGCTTCATATTACAATACTTTATGCTCTCATGTAGCATGTTAGCAATGTGTGTTGAGAACTTACCGGTAGTTGAGGGTTGAAGGTCATACATCTTCATCATTTATGTTTGTGTAACTGTTCAAATTAATGGAATTGTTTTTTAACAATCAACAACTTCAATCATTTTTTCAGGTCATAAAATCCCAAGTTGATACTTACAATATTCCCGAAATTTACTTTGGATCAACTAAGAGTGAATATTATGTCCCGATGACGGATGGAGAAAACGGTGACAAAAGTTGATGACTTAAACAATCATCAATATTTTCATATTTTTTGGTTTTGTTCAGATGACTACTTCATAAATAACTTTCCCAAATCCTTTTGTTATAGATGCAGTCAAATTTAAAAGATAGGATATTAAGTAAACCTTTTATATTAAAGAACGTTCTAAGCTACAATTTCTTGAATATTGCTGTAAATTGAGGACTAACCGGGTTTTGGAGAAAGTACATTGTAGATACGTTGTAGATAGTAAAATTCAAATTGTACCGACTTGAAATTATTGTGATGTGTGTTTAAATATCAGGTAGGCAAATAAGTTCATAAAGCCAACCTATATATTCTTTATTGTTTATTCCTGTCAATTAATGTTTATATACTACGTTACACACTGGGTCACCTTGTTGATTTAATTGCTTCTTAGGCTAGCAAATGAATGCAATAATCCACAAACATATGTAACTCGACGTGTAGAATTATTTAGTGGTCTTTCAAACATCATAATTAAAATGTTTAAATTTTACATTTCTGAGTTTCTACCCATGCAATATCATATATCCACATATATGTAAAAGAATCACAGAGCAGACAGATAAATATAGAAGTATGGGCCTCTGGGACAAAGGGGCAAGTGTCCATTCCCCACCAGTCAAATTTTGAATGGGACAGGAATTAGTTTGGGGGCAGGCCGGGAATACGGGCAAATGTTACTCTTATCGGGCAGATTGGGTCTTGCTCCCCACGCCTTCCCCCCTTAACAGAGGAGAGCTCATACGACTGTGTAGGTAGGAGACTAATTGTCTGATGCTTTGGTCAGTAAGTTGTTCACCTAGAAGACCCCAAAACAGGGACCACGGAGACGGGGGGACTAGGGGGGCTTCAGCCCCCGCACTTTTTTTGCTGTGGGCATTTTGGGCCGCCTTAAACTGCATTTTGGGCCACCTTAAACTGCTTTTATTTTATTGAACATATTGGGCCGCTTCGAGGATTAGCCCCCGCACTTCAAAATTAGCTCCGCGGCCTCTGCAAAACCACTATAAATATTGAAAATATGAAATATTAAGAGGGGAGTTTTCAAGGTCCAAAAGGATCCTTTGCAGGTCCTGCAATTAAGAAGTCATTTCATTTGCGAGGGCTTGCAGGAATATATTTACCTTTTAAACCTTGCAGAAATGACTTGCCTTCAACAATGGTGTGCGGCCATTATGGTTGAATGTAACGTTCTGAAGAGGGTGTGCTTTTGCGTGTGTGTGTTTTGCGGGGGGGGGGGGACGAGAATTATTTTCCCAGGTCGAATAAGGGATTCATGTCCGAAAACCGCTCCTTTCTGAGAGGGGACAAAAAATTCCTCGTCACACCGCCCCGTTAAACGCATCAGATTTTAGTTTTGGTATTTACGCATATTGACGTGATTTGTACCATATTACATTGTATATGTTGTACCTGTACGTACAAATTTGTCAACTTTTTTGTCCCTTCTACTCGTATAGACCTCAAACTTATTTCAAAAACGATGTTATGAGGCTTCATGAAATAATTGCACATTGTTTGTAGTACATAAACCTTTGTAACTTAGTTAATCAACATAAAGCCGATTGATCCGAACAAGTCCTCGAATATCCTACACTATAAAAATATAACAGACTTGTTGTAGAATTACATGACAAATTTTTTTAAACAAATTGACAGCACATTTTCGGTTATTTTTATATATTTCTGTATTTGAATCTACATATATTTTGTTGCTTTTACGGTGTACCTCTCTAGGATAATGGCAGAGACTCTTAAATTGTGAATATGTATGTGAAAATAATATCTGTAATTCTGAATTTTCCATAGGACGTTCTTTAAGTTAAAAGCGCGTCTTAAATTCCCACGACAACTGTGAATATGTAGACATGGTTAAGTGTACTCCAAATTTCGGGAAAACGTGGTGCATCACAATCGGCTGACAGGGCATTCGAGGATCATACCCCCCCCCCCCTCCTTTAGATCAGTACCCCACGTCGGACCAAACTTAAAGTAAGAAGTGAACTCTCTCCCATTTTCTTAGCCTTCCAACTGCCCTGGCATTTAAGACAAAGGACACCTTGCTTTCTTCGCATAAATATAAAATTCATTTTAAAATGTTGATTGTTCTGAATTTATGCAAACAATAACTATTCCTTGACAGCTTTTTCGGCGTTTTCTTTATCTGTTTATGCTGGATTAAAATCTGTAAATATATTAATTGAATTGTACGAAAATGACAAAATGTTTCTTTCTACTCATTCTGGTCTGTGTATCGGTTTGTCATTTAATTGCGTGATAATCCTTTCTGTGTATATGAATAAAGTTGTTAAATTTGTTTAAGCTGGCAATTAACAGAATTTCTAGGCAGAGCAAGTGACATGTTCTTCATATGTAATTGATGGAAACATGCAGCATTGGTTTGTATATGCCTAACGTACATTTACAAACGCGGAAGCATGTTTTGAAGTCGCAGCATAACGTATATATTATCAGATTGTACAAGCCAGAGTTTGAAAATGATAATAGTTATGATACAATGCATTGTTACTTGAATAGGTTGAAAACATAGACTTGGGGAATCAATTGCCATGTGTAAGGCATAATTATATGTACCTCGTTGTCAATAGGATCGAATGTGAAAGTTCTCTATCAAACATTTTATGAACCCTGTTAAATATGGAATGTTTATCGGCGATACGTGTTAACCTTATATCTCTTTCCATTTGAAAAGCTTAGTCAGGCACTTTCATTTGTACATATGAGTAAATAGTGTACTCGGCTGAATGGGTATGAGGCTTTACCGTCACAAAAAGGGGAACGGTCCTCCATTTGGCTCATACATGGAGAAAAATGAATACTTCGGATAATGGATTTGGCCTGAACACCTCGTCGGCTTTTTTTCATACTGAGTTTCAGCCCCCCAAACACCACACACACCTTTTTGGTGTCATTTAGCGAAGGTCTGACGTCGGCTAAAACACCCTGGCCCATGATACAAGGAGTGACCACTCCACTTTGTGATAGCCCTGTGGGGGATTCTTACGTATCACGTTTTACGTAAAGCGACAAATTCTGTTTGACAAATCGGTTCATTATAGACTTTATTCAAAGATTGCAGAAAAATATAAATTGCAGGGTTCAAAACTTTCCTCGTTTTCTACAATAATTTAACAATTTTGAAGGGCTAAAGAGGCAATTACTGGCGGTATGAGTTACAATTATTGAGCGATTGTGATGAGATATGACATGAGTTCTTGTAAATCCACGGGAACTTATAAAAATCGATTTGAGATTTGTAAACAGTGAAGTTTAAACTTTACTTAAAACTAAACAAAGTAACGAAAGTATATACAGCAAAGTAATCCGTCATGAATTTGTTTAACAAGTCTAAACCATGGAGAAAAAGGGCAAATTTTGGTGATATTTTTCGGCCATGAAAGTAAAGCTCACCAATTCGAATCGAGCTCCTACGTTCATGTCGCCCATTCCCCCTTTCCGCATCACTGCCCATTCCCACATCTTCCTGCATTTGAAGATAGGACAGTGGCGCCGCGGAAGGGGCTAAAGGGGACATTTGCGCCACCCCACCCCCCCCCCCCCAGATTTCCTCCTTGCCCTCAAGATAGGTCAGTTAGGAATTGGGTAAACCGAAAAAGTAGATAATGTACTTCTCAGAGACGTAATTCTTCATACGTGATATGCTAAAACCTCATAGTCTCCGGGGCTTGCCCCCCCCCCCCATCCACATGAACGGGCGATTTGGGTTCGGTTTTACGCTGCGCCCAAGAAGTCCCCTCCCCCCCAAAGAATCATCTATTGCCCTTAGTTTGCCCGCCGCCGCCGTCCCTGTTCAAGGAATAAACTCAATGGCATTCCCTCCTGACGGTGTGATGTTTTGTTCACCTTATAAGAGATCCTTTAAAGGAGAAATGGGGTAAGATAAACGTTCAAATGAATGGAAAAAAACATTAACGCCGCTAGATTACAGACTGAAGAGCATTGGAAGTTAAAACGTAAAACTCCCAAGAAACGAAACCAAACTTTTTAAGTGAAATATGTAGTTTTATCCGAGTCAGTAGAAAGGACCACGAATGGTTGTTCCATCATGTGCACCATGCGTATGTATTCCAAGGCTTAATTTTGCGCCCAGTTAAATTTGAATTGATATTACATTATTGAGTAATTAATATTTGGAAAATTGTGTTGTTACTCAAGATGTAAAATGACAAAGGAAATATTTCAAGATCATAAAAAATGTAAAACAAGACGTCATCGGTAATGAATTTTTTCCAGCCAACTCGTTTTGTATCTCCACACATGAAAAGACGTGTAGGTCTACCACATATTCAAATGTTAAAATTATACAAAATATGGCAGTAACTTGAAGTCAATTGAACTAGCGTCATCTTTGACAAAAACAAACTGCAATGGTTTACATAAAAAATACAATATTTAGACGCTCTGCCTAACTCAAAGAGTTAAAAGCGTTGTTATTGAAGCTGTAGAGGCATTTACATTAGAAAGATTTCAAAGCTGACTTGTCTCTTTGGTTCTTAGTAACTTATTACCAGAAGATGGAAATACTAACCACCTAAGGGTGTATTTGATGCTGTTTTTATTTATAGTACACAATAAAATTTACAAAATCTTTCACTTTCACAATAACTAAATCTTTTAATATTGTGAATTGGTGTTTTAGGCACTAACTGCATATTGCAAATTGCAAGGTCTGTAAGGGGGTTACATAATTAAAATAGCACCTTGATCGTTCTAAATTGCCACTGAAATCAATGAGGAAGACTTGCAACTGAATACTATTTGCATCTCCCCCTGCCTGGCTGGTTAGTGGTATGCAAATTAGTCACTGGTCAAATACTCTTTATGCCGACGTAAACAAAGTTCTGGTTTCCGACCACCTTGTAAAAATGGGCGTAGGGACTTTATTTTTTAGTAATCGACGTGCATAGAGAGGTCCATGTCCACAGGATTACATACGTCCTCAAACGCAAACATTTGGAAGCTTGTTGAAACTTTTCTATGGACTTTATTTTTCATGCTGCCGTTACAAAAGTACATAACGCATTATGTAAAACATTCTAGTTTCCATACAGTGGAAGAAGATTGATTTAAATACTTATGAAGGTAATGTCCGTTCATCTTAAAACGTATATTCTTTTTAAGAGGAGATTTTTAAGGAAAAGTTATCATGTGTAACTTGGGGAAATTTATAGAAATGGTAAAGAAGTGACCCTGTGACGAGCTTATGGTCGAAAACCATCCACCGGTCGAATTATAGGTGACATACCATTTCGTTAGGAAAGCTGTTATATTAGTACGTCTGCTTTTAATATCAGGTTGATCGCATGTGTAACGTGCTGTTTCCGTGTCGCTAGGACATGGAAGATACTGCGTGCCTATGAGTAACCAACGAAGGGGGAGAATTGAATAAAATAGATCATGAGAGCTAGTGGTTGAGTAAATTTGCCAAGAGATCCACAGGCTAAGTGTGTAACACAATCTTCAAATGCTCGCGTTGCCTGTCTAAATAGTTAAGTACAAATTTCACTCTGAAGTAATATCGCTTCAGGAAGGAGGCCAATTGGTAGCCAGAACGAACCTCCCACGCTCCCCATCCTCACCCCCCTCCCCCCCCCCCAATCAAGAAAATCCTGGCCACTGAGAACAAGTCACATTTTTATTTGGGCCAATACTCTAAAAATAAAAAGAATTATTTATTTATTTATGAAACAAATACCTTCCTGAAGAAGGGTTTAAGGTCATATCAAGTGTTGACATGTTAGAAAGGTACTCATTTTAGGCATTTTGGTGAAATTTTCATTGAAATTGAATGTGTGGTTCTCAAGATATGAGCAAGTAAAGTTATCGCATTTTCACCAAAAAGTGAACTTGAAGCAAGCACATATGATATCATATCCTCACATTGATGGACATTCTTTTGTTTTTGGTTTCCCGAAAGGGAAAACCTATCGAGTCATACAGACGTAGCCTTTGCAAAACTGGTGTAGGATCGTGCACTTTAGTGTTGGCGTATACAATGGTTCGTTGACTTCCTTATGCTGGTACTCCTAATTTACCGAAGAACTACATAGACCTATTGTTTACTGTACGAAGCCAATACAGTGTTTCACTGAAATTGTTTGTGATAACTCACGTCATGTAAGATCATTTTTAACGTGGACAACTGTGCCTTCTACTTATATAAAAAAAAGTATTGTTTGGAATTGAAAGAAGTTGGAAGTATTTTTTCTGTTTGTTTTACAATGTATTTTATAAGAGATGTTTACTGTATATTTGAAACCTTGAGGAAGGGTATCTTTTGACGTGAGAAATACTTTTACCTCCTTTGAAATGTATCTAACTTTATCAAACATTGAATGACGTATTAGGTATCTAAGAAGTTCAAAGGAAGATTACGAACGTACGGAGGCCGTGAAGAGGCTTAGTTACAAAGAAAGGCCAACATATTAACCATTAGGGGAGTCAGATAAGGTAAGGTTTAACGGCTCAGTTTCTAACCAATTGGTTTTAGTCGGACCGGCCACAACCCTTTTTCAGTTGTTGCCGTTGCTTATGCTGATCACCAAGCACAATGGCAGTAGGTTCCATTTTTAAAGTCTTCGGTATGACCCAGTCGAGGAGTCGAATTCCAGAACTATTGCGGCATACCTTCCGGATTCAAGTGGAATGCTCTAACCACTTGACCATGCAGTGGGTCAAACCGTTTTTAATTATCCATTTGGGAAACGTTTTACAATTCAGTTTTGATTTTTAAACTTTACAGCCTATTTTCTCCTCAATAATCACATAAACGATAAAATCAGAATGTGATTGCATAACTTTACAAACTTTGCATTATTCGCAGGAGGTCCTATTCCTATTAATTTCAAGGTCAACACAAAAGGCTGAAAAGGGGAAACAAAGCATTCCTTGTCAATGTGAGGAAATGATATAAACTCTGCTGTCCTTAAGTTCACTTTGGGAACACAAATCTGGTAACTTCGTATGCTGATATCTCGAGAAATGCATGTCCGATTTGAATGGAAATTTCACCACACTGTGTAGATTTGGCTCTTCTTTCACATTTGAAAATAATATTTTTGCTTAGACTTTCCCTTTAACTGAAATATTGCTTGTGTATCTGTGCAATTTTTCACGCAGGCAAATAATGGAAGGCTCGTGAGTTTCTTTGGGCTGAATCCTTCAAATCGGAACGCATGTGTGTAGGCCATACTCTGTATACCTTCCCAACATGGGTGTCCGGAAGGGGGGCAAGGGGGCACTCCCCCCCCCCCCGGAAAATCAAACTTGTGAAAAAATGAATTAAAAATTGAAATAAAAAGATGAAAAGTAAATCATCAACATATCTTCCCTCACAGCGTCAGTTTCTACTCGTGAAATATGCGGACATTTGACCAGGAATAGCAAAAGGGAAGATGGTATGATAGTGAAATCGTAATTTGGGGACCATCATTCGTGACATCTACTGGAAATTTGTAATTGTAAAAACTATGCCAAAATTGTACTAGTTGACAGGTATGTAGTGTGCATATGGCATCCGACTATTGATGAATGCGTTGGTCTTGGTTTGGTCCCGTGCTGTTCTCAAGTGGCGACGCTCGGATGTAACTGGGCTATACAAGGTGAATATGGGGGTGGGGGTATGATTCATAATTGGGTAACGGATATAGGCCTATATAGGCTGTTTGACAGTTGTAAGTTTTATCGTGCATAGGCGTGCGAGGCCGTGACCGAGAGGCAGATTTCCCTTCAACAATTTTTTACATTGAAAATTCTAAAAATCTAAAAATTTCAGACATGAAATTCCTGTTTCAGGGCTGGGAACATGCAGCTTGTAACACTCGCCAAGTGTCTTTTCCGGCCATCCAGAGGGTTTGTAAGCCCCAAAATTTTCTTGTACGCTCCGCGCCAACCTATGGTGGCGCTCCGCTTAGATAGTGTACACAATTCAATCTCTCACGAATGACCTTGCCCCCCCCCCTTGTAAAAACTTCTGGGACGCCCATGCTTCCCAATTTGGGCTATTTCACCTATGAGAAAATGCAGTTACCACAATCTGGACTAGTTCAATAGACAATCCTATTTCATGAATGATTCTTGAGAATAATGTAACAATATTTTTATCACCTAATTTTGAAATTTACTACTTGACGTGATCTTGCTGCATATGCAATATTACTGTGCTGAAATAGCCCGAAGGATACTTGAAGTAGAAATCGTATGAAATCTGTGAGATGTTACCGTTATTTTGAAATAAGTTTAGGTAGACAGAAATGTGTTCGCCCTTTTAAAGCAAACAGCTAACTTCCTATGAGGCAATAGCGAGCTAATCTTATATGCCATCAACTTTTCACAATTTTGATATTCATATCAGATATACCAGGGAGCATGCTTTATCCCGAACATACTGTAGTTAGGAAGACGACTTTAAATATTTTAGTTTTAAATCTTACGTACACTGGTAAAAAATATCGGGAAAATAACAAACATTTGTGACTTAAATTTTCTGTTTTGCATGTAAAACAGAAATATTCTGCTATTTAACCAAATTTTGGTTTTCATCAACGTAAAAATCTGGCATTTTACATGATGGTTCGGTTATTGAAAAACCAGACATTTTCAGTTTTTAAAACAAATTTCACTGTTAATTTGTGTACTTTAACAGACATGTCTGTCAAATTACATACCATTTTTGTTTTTAGTAATTTACATGTAAGTTCTGTTTCTCGCTAGGGTTATTTTACAGAAGTGAAATGTTATTTTACAAGTAGCAAGTTATCATTAAGTGGGTGTGGCTAATTTTTGTCTATAAATGTCTTTGAAACGTTTATTATTTCCTTCCATAATGTCTGTGTATATTTGAGTTCACTAAGAGTTGATTATTTACTTATTTACAGTGTCTCAGAATGTTTACAACTCATATAGTCGTATCCTTTGTAGTATTTATTTTGAAAATAATAATTTCATTATATCTGAATTATAAGTTGAAATTATATAGCTTCCAGGGACTCCGACCTAATCTAAAGGAGTGAGGTATTGAGTATATTCGAGCGGTTTCAACGGATTGAAACCTACTCAACCAGTCTAGAGCAGGACCACACATGTTTGCCCTTCAGAGGGCGTACTTGTCCATTTGGGACAAAGATATTATAAACATAGATACCAAACTCCTATCCCTTAACTGTTAGACGTGCTGACTCCTCACGGAGACTCAATCGGAGGGGCGGAAGTGTTCATTTGACATGCGCACAATTCTATTCGGTTATCTGCGTACAAAATTGTGCATGCGTAACAGAAAATTCCATTGTGACGAGATGTCAGCGTGCGTGCATTTTCAAAGCAAGTTCTGTACGCGCACAATGCATTTCTCAGTGTGAGGTCCGGAATAATTGACGCGTACTTCCGCTTGCTTGGAAAAAGGACGCAGTAGTTGATTTTGTGTTGTAAACGCGTAAGAATGTTAACGCGTGCATAGATGAGCGCTTTTGAAGATACCATAGGAACTGACCAATCAGCAAGTCAATGAACTTCAAACCAATCGTTGTGTATTAATGTTCAAATGTACTTAAGTAGAAAACCGCGGAAGAAGCCTAAAACTGTTTCATGTCGGTGAAATTCATTGAAAAACAGTGTTTGGCTCACTTACCCCCACCGCAAATCGGTGGGGGTAAGTGAGCCATCTCCCTGCCAGGGAGATGACTTACCTACCCCCACCGATGAGTCCTTGGGGTTAGATTAGATGGAGCTTTACAATCTAGTTTCTAGCCAATTGGTTTAACTATCTCCCTGGGTGTAATGGTGTACTCAATATAAGGAAGAAATTAAACTACGTGATTGCTTTTGCACAGTAAACTAAAGTAGGCCTACAATTTTATCAATTAACTTAATTTAAAAGTGAGATTTTCTTGGCACTGGTCACACTCATCCGTTACGCAGATCTGCCAATAATCGCTTCATTTTGACGCGGCAGCTGTTATTATAGGATTATTTCAAACTTCCCTTCAACTTCTATCCCCCCAAACTTGAAGCCCTTTGCATCTCGAAAAAATCAACTGGTTAATTAATAAACCGAATCAGGCTGTGTTGACAACAATGGGAAAACTGGGATCTCTTGTCTGTCAAGTGCTATGTATTGCTATTTTTAGGTATTAGGCTAATGTTAAAGGGGAAGCTTAAGCAAAAAATTAATTTTCACATTTGAAGAAGAACTAAGTCTCCTTAGTGAGGTGAAATTTTCATTCAAATCGGACATGTATTTCCCGAGATATCAGAAAAAGTGAAATTGGGGGCAGCAGACATTTTATCACTTTCTCGCATTGACAAGGAATGCTTAGTTTCACATTGTTTTTTAGACTTGTGTTGACCTTGACGTTAATAGGAAGAGAAATATTCTGAAAAGTCTGAAAAGTTCTCATGCCAGTTATGCAATCACATTTTTGATAACATGGGACTATTGAGGGGGAAATAGGCTGCAAAGCTTAAAGAAAAACAAAAGACTTCCCATCAATGTGTGGAGACATGATGTCATTTGTGCTTGCTGCAAGTTCACTGTGTGTTGAAAATGTGACAACTTTACTTGCTCATATCTTGAGAACCACACATCGGATTTCAATGCAAATTTCACCAAAATGCTTAGAATAAGTACCCCTGTAATATATCAAAACCTGATATGACCTTAAACCCTTCTTTTAATGTTAAATGAATAAGCAAACAGTTACCGTCTGTTTGATGATATTTTAAAGCGCGTATCTTGTCCATTCGTCTTAAACGGTACTCTCTGTCTTTATTTTTATTTAAACTTCGACGAGAATTTGTGTTACCTTTCATTTCATTGTCTCATTACACAACTTTGTGAAGAACAAATCAAAATTACGGTATGTTTGCACTCTAAAAAATGATTCCACAACCTAGGCATAAAATTACCCAACCGTTGGTTCCAAATGCCTCCTGACCGAAAGTGTGTAAAAAACAGCTAAACTTAGTTGGTTAAGCAATTTACTCATTAGCTGGGCCAAAGAAATTACCCATTTATTTCACCTAATTAATTTTGAACAACAAATGGTTACAATTTGTACCCAACACCTTTGCCCAACAGCTGTACTGTTGGGTGCTTGTTTGGATTTCCATATAAACACATACATAATTATATGATTTTGACAAAGAAGGAGGATTAACAAAGTACCCTCGAACTTACATCGTTTGCCCTCCAGGTGTGGTTGGGGGCACCAGTGCTTTTTACGTGCTAAAACGGACACGGTAAGCCCAGCGAAAGTATCACTTAATGGCATGACCAGCAACCAAAGCACCGATCATCAACACCCTAACAAAAAAGACCACCAACACAGCCCAAAAGACCAATTGGGGCACCAGTGACAATGCACTTTGTTGATAAAGAGTGAAGTGTTTAGTTTGAAGTAATGATCCCAATCGTGCACTTTGTATTTCTGGTACCATTGATTACGTAGCAGTGAAAAGTTTTTTTTTTCCTATACGACCATTGCATTTGAAGTAATTTCGTCCAGACTTTTACTGCTATTCTACCGGTAGCTTTTTATTTACTAAATCCAACCTTATTCAACCACGAGATCTTAATTAATCACTTTCATTAAAATAATTATCTGCAAAACTTAACTGATCTTTTACTAATCATCTGACTGGTCAATTACATTTTATCCAAATGTTGGGTAAAACTTGGCCAACCCCTTTTACCAACACTTGGATTTTACCCAACCTTAATTTACCCATCAAATGTGGCTAGATTTTTTTCCTATTTGTTGGGCAATAATTTGCCCATGTTGAGCACTTTGGATTTCGCCCAACGCTTTTCACCAAACTGTTTTTAGAGTGTGTAAAACTCAACAAGAAACTCTCGATCATCCATCCTCTTCACCATGTTAATTCCAGTTTCTACGCTTAAGCAGCAGTCGATGGAATGTAGTCAGAATTTATTCCTTTTGAAAAAAGTTATAAACTGAGACTTAATGGAGACAGCCTATTAGTTCGTTCATAGCGGTCTGTTTTAGACTGTACAGTTTATTCTTTGTAATGTCCAAAGATGATAAATCGCAAAGCTTCCATTAGTAGGACTCTACTCGAACTAACCTGGTCAAGTGATGCAGGCCCAAAGGGGAACTTAGATCCCCTATTGTACACTTAATATTTCCCCGAGAACTCGAATACTAAGAGCCTCTGAAAACCGGTGAATTCAGGTTGCACGTAAACACATTACCCATGGTAATTAGAAACATTGCCATTCGGGTTATCCAAAAGATGTCCTCTTAGCTTGTTAAGCTAACAGTCGTAGACACTTAAACACTGTGTCCTTATGGACTTAAGAGTTTTTCGATCAAAGTGACTCCGCTAAACCATCGCGGAACACAAATCAGGCAGCTTTGAATTGATATTTTCACAACCTTTGGTTACGGATTGCATGTCATTCAGTGACGTTGTTGCTGAGGGAACTTCCACCCCTCTACTGCCTTGCTAAGACAAAGCTGGGTCCTCCCAGGACCCCTGTTGAAAATTTTGGAATGTATATTAGTCCTATAGGAATGGAGAGATTTAAGAAGTTGCGTCGTCCTAAAGGTCCGTGAACTCAGTTCCCCTTGCAAAAAAAAAGAGTCCTAGTTACGCAATTAATTTCGTGCAAAATGCGACTGGGAGTAGCGCTTAATGGCACTCAAAGTCTTGTAGAAAAAGGTCGAAACTTTCACACAGAACCAAAGAACTGAGCTTGGCCATTTACATTGTTTGAACAGGTATAGTCCAATAAGGTGATGGCCACCATAAGTTGCCTGCCGGGAAACTTACCAGAAATCTTTGAAAAATACAAGCTTCTTTGTAAAGTTAGACGTTAGAAATACCACAAATATGCTCAAGAAGGAGCCCGTGCGCCTTTCTCTCCCCATTCAACAGCCTTTGTAAAGTGCCTGAATAGGTGTGATTTAGTGTTGAATAATTGAGAAATAAGACAGGGAACATTTTACAGAGGTAATTTACTTTTATCAGAAATGGAACAACTTTTTGAACGAGGCTGTAAGCAGAATCATAAAGAAGACGCAGTGACCGTTTGCTCAAGGACATTTACAACAGGGCGCTGGGCGGTGGCTCGACAACCCCAAAGGGAATCACAGGTTATCAGGTATACGACAATGAGATCATAATTATGAAGTAATGTTTTTAATTTCGTTGTTAGTATGTTCATGAATAACTTGATCGAATTGATTGTGTTGTGTCTTGCACCGAAATGAAGATGACATCAAAAGTAAAGATTTAAAAGTCTTAAGAGTATTATGAAAAAAGTTAGGCAGAGTAGTTTTGAATTAGATGGCGCTCTTTAAATAAGTCAAGTCTTCTGCCTCCGTGAGGACAAACTATAAACTATTGATAAATTCGACTTTCTAAGCAGTACACCAAATGAAATCGAGGCATAAACAATGTACAAAATGAAATGATGCAGAGACAATTATTCATGCATCTACCATGAAGAGAGGTATGAAACATTACAAAGAAGTTACAAGTTCAAGGTCTTGTTCAAGACATTATTTCACTTGTACCTGCTTGGAAGCAGAATCGAGTTCACTCTTTAAAGTAATAGGCCTAACCTAATACAGCCAGGGAGTCAGCGGTGGGGATTTTTTATGGTTGTGGACGGCGTATTCATATGAATGGCAAGCTACGTACCAAGCAAGCTACTTGACTAAATAAACCGGCTTCAGATTGAGGTAAGTGCCACCTGGAATGGTCATTAATGCCACCATGTTTTTTCGATTCCCTAACATGTCTATAAACAGAAAAATTCAGGTATATGGGTATCTTTGGGTGGGTTGGGGAAATATAGCGGGGTATCTGCCAAGAGTCAGGGTGCTGAAAAATAAAAAATTAAGGGGTAGGGGCAGGTAAAATGGCTATTATTTTTCACCCAGAAACTCGAGAGTACCAAACGACCTCTCAAAATATTTGCAAAGAAATTGTCTTTTAGTTGATATTCAGATTTTGAGAATCACGTGATTTTTTAGGTCATTAAAGTTAAAAAAGGTACGAAATTTGACCTTTGACCTAAATCTTGACTATGCTATTTTAAAATGTAATTGTGTACAGTAAATTGATTCATTTGTCCTACTTTGACCTGAAATGATTTTATTACAAATCTTCAGACAATTTTAGGCTACTAATGTTCCAGGGTTTGTACTTAGGAAGCACCAGTGACGAACGAAATGTTAACTAGTGAAAAATCTGTTAGAAAAACGTACTTTTCCAGCCCGGATATGACAATCTAATCATGTTTCATGATCATTACAAGCTGCGCACCATCTTGAAATCACTGTCATATCTATTTGAGCATTCCTTGTTATAGCAAATCTATGAATTGCATATCTACATGTCCATATCGATACCCCTGTCCCTTCTTAATACCTAAGAAGGTGCAAAACAATACAATGAAATATCAGTACTAATTGCTTCAAATTGGGCAGGAGATTGAGGAAAGTGCCATCTGGAGTGGTCATTATATGCCATGGGCCAGAGGCACCTTACGGGCACCCTTCCAGACGCAATATTTTTGGAAACCTTATGGTCCGCTGAACACGAAATCAAGTAACAGTAAATATTTTGGGTCTCGCTCGTTCAAAATGGCTGCCAAAAACAAAACTTTGGCAAAATTATGAATATTTTGTATCGAATAATAATACAGAAAATATTCTTGAAAAATATTTTTGAGGCATCGACTCTTAAAATTTGGTCATACTTTATGACAAATATTCCAAAATTATGTTTTGGGACTGTTTTGGTGAGTTTCAGGTTAACCAAGTTGGCGGAAAAACAACAAAATGGCCGCCAAACTAAAGGCACTTAAGGGCAACTCTTAACTGACCGACCTCACTAGACCCTCAGACCATTTACATCATTGAACTGTCAAGTTTGGCTCCATTCTAGATTGTTTGAAAAGAAAAGGTGCTACACATGCATCATCTTAGCCAAAAGTGCGACACCCTTTTAAGGCGCACAGCCCGGATTCCTATAGACGAATTCGATTAGCGCTTGTTTTTAGTGACTGTAGGCCGCCATTAGTGGGGTCCATCAGCCTAAAATCGTGTTCTTTATTGTTTACATGAATTTCAAACCCTCATATTTAGTGAAATTGATGAATTTACGATACAAATTAGTGTAAAACCATCCATGATAGAGGTACGCAAGGAAATCGAAAGATTTAAAGGTGACGGACCCCATAGTTATGGCCGACTGAAATTAGACCATCACTTGCTGTCCGGATTAGTGTATAAACAAACATGTTTCATATTTATTTTTCAGTGCAGCAGGGCCAAAGCCAAAAATACCGTAAGTGCGAGAGACGGAGTTTGAAAGGTATTTTTTATTGTTTTGGCTACATTAAAATTTAGTAATGCAATATCAATGGTTGATTTTATAAGGAGGAACTAACAAACAACAACATAATACAATCAAAATCTATTTAAGATTTAGCATGTTGCCATAGCAACAAATCTTAATTGGCGCTAGGGACGGAATGATAAAAACTTGGTTTCTACATGCACATGTCAAGTATTTTGCATATTTTTATCAAAGTTTGAAAGAGTTGAAAAAATTTACAGCATGGATGCCAAGTCCAATTACGTTTGTGATATTGATGTTAAGGGGTTTAAAATATCTCAGTGCCAACTTAGGACATGATGCATTTTTCAAAATAACAGAAGTGCGAGGGACGGAACGCGAGGGACGGAATTTTTGTCCATGCTTATGAAATGAGTAATTGCTGTTAGCAGTCCCCATTTTAATTTCAAATCTACCATTTCTCTGTAAAAAAATGATCACCAGGGATGATCAGGGACATGTTTACAAACTCCTTCTGAAAGGAAAGGTGGTTGGGATGGGCATGAGCATGCGAGAGTGTACACACACACTACTGTACCTAAGTGACATTATACAGTTTAACTGTATATGAGAGTGGGGGAGTAGACTAATTGTAACCTTTTTTAATCCCTCATTACGATGATCAAAAGCTTCTATCTCAGAAAAATGATTCAATAAAGAACCATTGGACCCACATACTTCCTCACCCAATTCAGTTGATTCCTCATTAATCCTTGGGTACAATTAATGCAAAAGTAAACAAAATTTTCTACAGTTTGTAATTCTATCAGCCATTAAGCCCTACTTACCTCAATTATTATTTCTATTAGAGTTCCATCGGCATACGGTTTGTATTACCACTTTATTTAGGTAAAACCTAAGATAACTACACACAGAAACTGTAGGCGGTGTTCTTCTTTGCTGAACACAATACTTCCTCCAAGTGGCTCTCCTTTCATTGTCAGATAAAAGTCAAACTAATGTACAGTATGTACAGTATAGTATCATTTATTCCTTACCTCATTTTTGACCTCATGCTGTATTTGTGATTTAAGAGCTGCATGCCCAGTGACATTCCAAGGTACTGCTCTGTAAATGAGTCTTTAACATTTGTACCGTAGTTAAGCTGTATAAATACTCAAGAGCAGTCCATCATGGTTTTTCCATGTAATGTGACCTTTGAGTCTCAGTTTTAAAGCTGGTGAGCCACTTAATGTGAATATACTTTTATTTTGAATTAACACTCCTGCCTCAATTGTGATACCTCAATTAAGTCCTACCTTAACGTTGGAAAGCAACTGTCCTTCAAGGCCTACAATTTTGAATTTTGCACTGATGCAAGGTTTCTATTTTTGAAATTTTTTTATCGAAAAATTATTTTCCTTTTAATTTCCTTGTAAAACCTATGTACCAATTTCCATCCCACCCTGAACACATCTACCTGTAACAGTAAGTTTAACAATTAGACTGGAATATTGTACAAAGGGGTTGCAAAATCGTTGCGGGCATGAGTATGAAAATTTAATACAAGTTCATTTTAGTCCATATCTCACCCCTCAGCAATAAACCCCTGTATGTACACCTTAATACATTAAATAGAGTGACAGTACGTCCTGTCCCAGAACCCTCCTCATGTCCTTGGCAAAACCTCATCTCCTAGACTGCTTCCAAAATAGATGTTTCTGAATTTGCCTATTTAACTTATTATGCTCTGTACAGTACTCCATTGCTTAAAATAATGTTGATTTCAATGCATCACAATTTCATAAACGTAGCCAGAGTATTTGGTTTACTATACAGTACGTTTCCTTTATGGGTAAATTTGCAAGGTATCCCAACATAAAAATGAAGTTTCGTATCCCAATCTCAAAAATTATATTGATTTAATCAATGCATGTGACACAAATTTTGGGGAATTCCTGTCATATATGATAAAAATGAGCCAAATACATCCCTACAATATTTTAATGCATTGCATTCGCTAATATATTTGTTGCCATAGCCTTCGTTTTTTAAAAACTGTATTATTCAGGTGTGTTGGAGTGCCTGTATTGAATAGAATACTGAAAAATTTTAATGTTACAAAAAAACAACAGTTAATTCCGTCCCTCGCACGAGCCCATTAAAACTACATGTTAGTTGACCCAGCATTATTCCGCCCCTCCCATTAAATTCCACCCCTCGCTCTGAATTCCGTCCCTCGCTAAAATTTCCGTCACTAATAACACCCCTTTATTATAATTTTTCTATTTGATCACTCCCAAACGGTGTTAGAGTCACTAATAGTTGATACTTTGGAGACTGTCATTCACATTATATTAGTTTTTCGCAGAAAATACAAACTTTTTTGTCAAAAACCGCAACAGACGGAATTAAGACTCAATTTTGCCCGTTTTTTTGCCAAGGAATTTTAGAAACATTTACATGCAGTTAAATGTGTTTAGACATGAACATCATGAAACAGAAAACTAAATTTACCCCGTTCACTGTCATGAATTGTTGTGAAATCGTAATCAAATCCCCTCCCCCCCCCCTCGCACACGGTAAGCTGCACTTTGCATTTTGAACTTGTCTATACCGGTAATTATCCAAATTTTCAAAAAAAAAAAAATCAGATTTAGTAAGGTCATTTAGTACTATAAAAACCCAAATGTAAAGCCTGCCCATAGGAGGTTTGACAATGACCAATTTTGGCTTTCACCCAGCAGCGATATTTTAAATTCCTTCCCATATAGTGTGGGGCCGAATTTTCGTCGTCTGCTTCCGTCTCAGTCATGGACTTAATTTTTTCCACATCATTACAAACGGCCACTATTGTGTTGTCCTTACGTGGACGTAATAGCTTCTTCGGGAAGCAGTTTCGCCGAACGGCCCTTTGTCAGAGGGTCGGGAGGACTTTAGAAAAAGTACGTGGCCTATGTGACTAGATGTCACAGCGTTCACCATCTTACATTAAGTTTGTATCTGAAGAAGGAGTGAATAGAGGAATATTGTTACAACCGATAATGACGGTAAAAAATTAACCGATAATATAAAAAAAAGTACCGATAGTGTAAAAAATAATTAGCCATAATGTAAAAATTCTCTGAACCGATAATGTAAAAAAAACATTACGAATAATGTAAAAACCGTTCCTACAAGGGTTTCATATGGTCTTACTTACAGGTGTGTATGTGTGCGAGTTTATGTAGATAGGCAGGTAAGCTGCCAGGCGTCAGGCGGGCAAGACGCAAAAGCCCTTTAAGTGGGCCCTAATACAGAGAGCTAATAACGTCGTATATGAAAGTGAATTCAGTTTCATCCGTCTAAGAGGATCGCTTAGTGTGAAAAAAATGATAATGTAATTATGTGTGTATAAAGTATATATCATGTTAAAAAGTCTATCACTACATCTTTCGCATACCTTTGTACAGCGAAACCACAATATGTTTCAGGAAAGGGGGCTATTGCCCCTATTTTCAAGGCTCTTTATACGCATTTACGCAATTGCACACGTATGCATCACCACGAACTATACCCACTTGCTTTCCCGTCCTGCCCGCTTGCCGCCTGGCAGCTTACCTGTGTATCTACATAAACTTGCACACATACACACCTGTAGATAGGACCGTATAAAACCCTCGTAAGATCAATTTTTACATTTCCGGTATTTTTTTTTTAAATTATCGGTTCAAAGATTTTTTTACGTTATCGGGGTAATTTGTTTTTACATTATCGATTCAGAGAATTCTTACATTATCGGTATTTTTTTTGCATTATCGGCTGTTTTTACACTATTTGTTATCTATACATCTACACTGTACTTTTTGTGACTTATCAACATTCATGTCATATTCACAAGTCACGTCTTACGATTGTCATGACCGTTAAATACACCTTCTTACTGTACGCGCATTTGTTTTTTTTTGTTTTTTTTTTTTTTGTTTTTTTGTTTTTTTTCTGACTGAGAAGCAGGAGGGTTATATTTTTTACAAATGAACTAGAAAAAACTCATCCTTTTAAGAATACCCTTCTCAACGTCCAAAACTGATCCTATGTTGGACACATGAGATGTGACTCCCGACGTAAAATGCAATGGTTTAGTCGTTCCTTGTCTCGGGCATGATTAGCTAATCTTACGCATTTTTGTCTTGGCCTTCCATTGTGAAACCTTTCCAAAACTTGCATGGAATCGAGCTTAGAGAGAGATGTCTGCTCTTCGTTCCACAGAAGACGCTAGAACAGTACAAGGTTGCGTGGTATCCTTTAGGGGGACGCATCTCGCATGGTCAATATCTAGTTTCACATCATTCTATAGCAACTTAAAGTCATTGGTATCTTCCTGATAGTGCAGAACAGTGACGCTGTCATGACTTACATGGATCAAACTGCAGCAGTTTTGTTTTTTATCTTGTAATTTCAAATAATACCAAGGGATCTTATCTTTGTCACTACATAGCCTGGGGCACAACTTGGAGGAGGGATAATGGGGTAAGTCTTCCCCCATAGACCTATTTCCAAAGAGCAATTACAATGAACTGGGGGATTAGTTTTGGGTGTACGTCAATCTTCACCATAGTAAAATGCCATTGACAAAAATGACAAACACCAAAACTCTATCCCACAATCCTTTGTAATTGCTATTTGGAAATAGGTCTATTCTGAAATTAGTTGGCTTGTTAAATTTAGAAGGCTTGGATGGAAAACCTTGCACTCTTTGGAAATAAATTGAACTGTGCTATTATAACTTACTCAGGCTCTCAATCGAAACAATTTAAATCCCCCCCCCCTCCCTCCCTGACGCATACACAAAGCCCATCTGCTAATCAGACGGTGTCCTGCCTGGTGGTCCGTTCAAACGGTTATCCTTACTGTGTGCTTCTGAGGGAGTTGTTATCAGGAGGCATTCATGAAGAGAACATGCAAATTAAATTCAATGTCTGAAAAGCGCGGAGCGAGCGAAATTTTTGTAGTTGGCGAAGGTCTGTCTGTTTGAGAAAAAATTGTAAAAAATAAATAGATCACTTGGTCAGAAGCACACCTTAAAGGGGGAATGCAGTCAGCTCATCTTGAATGCAGTAGGCCGTCTTGTTTCATGGTTGGCTCTTAAAGGGGAGGAGCAGTCATCCCAAATTGAAGAAGTGTAGTAGACTGTCCAGTTTCAAGATTGGATGTTGGGAGTCATGTGACAATGTTTTTTCTCTTCAAATGTGAAATTTATCAGAAATAACTGCCCGGTTTACCTTGAATATGCAATAGTAAAGTCATAAAATGTAATTAAAGATACTTTGAAGAGAAATAAGATGAAATTTGAGTTATTTAGCTTTTTCCTCAAAATAAGTTTGGGGACTGCTCTTTACCTTTAAGCATTTTGTGACAGTATTTTTTCCTCCTCAAATGTGAAATTTACTAGAAGTAACTGCTTGGTTTACCTTGAATATGAAATATCGAAGTCCTAAAATATTACGAAAGATACTTTGAAGAAAATAAGAAGAAAATTGTAACATGAAGCTGTTGCTTCAAAATAAGTTTGGGCGACTGCTCTAACCCTTTAACCTTTCGCTACATCGAATGAATAGTTAAAGTGTTAATTGCTTTAGAGTCAAATAGGAAATCGACTGGGGTGTACGCACATCCCACACGCACAGTTACCCCCATCACAAGCACTGTGCTACAGAAGCATCGATTGTAAACCATGTTACTTGCGAGCGAGGAGGGCCAAAAGTCAGCTTTAGAACTGTTGTAAAACCTTGATCCATTCAACAACTGTGTTTAAGCATGAAGGTTTTATGTAATACCTCCACGGGTAGAGTATGGAGATACACGTCCATTTTGCTGAAACCGGAATTTCTGTGTTTTCCCCTGCATAAGTACGCAACGTGAAAAGCAAGATATTTTATTAGAAGTCATTTTTCCCGTGAAAAAGGGTCTCCGTATATTTTTTTTACGGTTCTCTAACACATGAAAATTCCTAGGTAAAAGTTCTTGTTATTAGCACAAGACTTGCGAAAATTGCGATAACGTTTTTGAAAGTTTTGCGTCGGGAAATAACTGACACAGACCCGTTATTCCCTCGAAATATTGTTCCATCTCATACAGAAATCTGCAGCATAAACATCGCTAAAAGGGGCAATCGGAGTTTGAAAAAGAATATTAACCTTTGGTTTTGGCACCTCATTCCCCTTTTCTGAACTAATTGTTTACCAGAATATAGAAACATTGAAGAGGATCTTTCAGGTTAGAGCAAACATTTATTTTGTGTCAGTTGCTGTTAATGAAAATTTCTGAATATTTGTCGGGTAACAAAATTTCACACTGATGCATGCAAAACTAGACAGCCTCTACTGCACTGTAATCAATCATGACGTTAGACTTTGATCGTGGATCAATTTTTTTGCTAGTGGTAAGTTAATGTACAAATGTGGCGCAAAATTAAAGTAATTATGGACAAAGGGAAAAACACACTCAGATTGCCCCTTTAAGCTCATTCTAAATTTTTTCAGAAAACGCCATATTCTCGTGTCACTGAAAAGTCTAATTGTCGTGACATAAGGATATGTGGAATTGCCCTCTCCTCTGAAACTCCTTGTTATAAACGCGGCAGCTAGGTCATTAACTTTAATCAATCAATTTTTCAGATTATTAATACATTAATATTTCACTAAATCGTTAAATCAATATATAATACAAAATATTGTGGAAACTTTTGTTTAAAAAATCAGTCTCATAAAACAGATGTATATCTCGTACTCTAGTGTGAATATTTGGAATTCTATTGATGCAACTATAAAAAACTATAAAAATTTAGTCCTTGAAATAGGTTAATGTTTAAATCGCAACTGTTTGGTCAACTGGAAAAGCTACAGAGGTCTAGGTGCCATATGTTTTGAACAGATATCTAAGATAAAATTTGACCCTGGACTATTCTTTTAATGCTAAGGTATGGTCGGTCTCTTTACGATAATCAAAACACAATCCCCAATGTGCCATTCATGGTGTGAAACAAGCGTGAATGCGCTTGCGTCTTTACTAAAATAAGGTAACCTACTTGAAAGGGCTTCAAAAACACGACTCAATACTCAGTCACACTTAAGCGTGAGTTTACGGTGCCTTTTAAGTTCCGACTTTGTCATATATTGGTCGTGCAGAAACTCACACCCGAAAGATTAACTGAAACTGTAACGAGCATGTAAGGATGTCAGTACCGTCCATAACTTTTCAGAAGAAATTTTGGTAAAGTAACGATAATGAAAATATTCTGGTTGGCTGAAAGCTCAAAACAAAGGAGTAAAATGCTTAAATGTTTTAACGAAAGGTGTCATAACTGAAAATAGAATATGTGTATGTCCTATTCTGTGTATCAAAATATATATAATATTCATAGAAATCGATGTATGCAACAGCCTTTAACGTGATAACACTTGTCCCTGCTAGGCAAATCGAAGACTTGTCATTCGCATAGGAAGAACCTTTCATACCCCATCATGTACTCAATACGGTGGATGGGAGGCCGGACAATTTTGAGAAAATTAGTAAAAAGTTTGAGATATTAAGTCCGAACTGACTCAGATAACGTAAGTCAGAATTCTGAATACTGTGTTGGGGAGGACGCGCCGCCGTTCGTCGCAATCAATGTGGTTTGGAAGTTCGTTATTTACACAATGATTCAGTGAACCATGGAAGTATATGAAAGCAGTGCCTCGCAGTCAGTGCTTACATCCCAAGATGATAAATTACAACATTCACCACTTTTAGAGAAAAGATTTCTTATCCCTTTTTTTGAGAAACCATTCTCTCAATCCTCGTAGTCTCGCTTCCTTTATTTTATCCTTATTTTCAACATCAAATAGCATTAAAGGATTGCCGTCATGGGCTCAAATACTCCTGTGATGTTAACATCGACCCATGGATGACAACACAATAGGTCCTACCACGGCCATTCTGGGTGATGAGGCGGACCAGCAAAGGAGTTATATGGGTTTAAAGATCGTTACAGGGACCTGAAAGGTGACTTAACTCTTCGCCAGTTTTCAAGAGTGTAGACCATGAGTGGCATGAGGCTATATGCTATATCTGTTAGGAAAGCTTATAATAGTGTATCACACTTAATATTTTTTAATTTTCATTCATGGTGAAACTTTCCTTCTTACTTTTTGTTACATTGTCCATCTTTCTCTGATTACATCTTATTGCCTCAGGAAAGAAATAAAACACTCTACATTACACACTTGATATAGTCAGGCTTCACATCTGTTTACTTGATTGACAATTAAAGACATATTAAAACACCCCAAAAGTTACATAACATTTGGGCTTAGGTAACAGGTTAGTCAAGTATGAATCAATTGCTTTTCACACAGTGGGAACACAATGAAAGCATATAGGACACAGATATGTAACAAAGTCATTTCGTCATCCAACAAACCTTCCGAACTTAAAGGGCAGGAGCAGTCATCCCAAATTGAAGAAGTGTAGTAGACTGTCCAGTTTCAAGATTGGCTGTTGGGAGGCATGTGACATTTTTTTCGTCTTCAGATGTGAAATTTACCAGAAATAATTGCGGGGTGTACCTTAAATATGCAAAAGTAAAGTCATAAAATGTAATGGAAGGTACTTTGAAGAGAAATAAGATGAAAATTGTGTTATTTAGCTTTTTTTCAAAATAAGTTTGGGAGACTGCTCTTTACCTTGAAAGCGAGGGGAATGTTACTTGTAGATTCATTTTGGGCTGGCTGATTTAGAACTTCATACATCACGAAAAGTACAACTTACCTCATAAATGTCTCTCGTATGATTGTAAAACAGAATGGAATTAAATGCAAAATCCAGACAATTAACATAGATTACGCAGCAATGACTTCGTTTCACTTTTTACTGATGTTTCCCTTGTGACTCTTTTTATTTTGGTTTCATATTTTAAGATGCACTTTAAGGAATCTCTCTTAAAACTGAGGCTCCGTCCACGTGTATACATATTTTACATCCCACTGCAGCTGCAAAGTCAAGTGGTTAGAACATCAGACTTGCAGTCGGGAGGTCGGGAGATCCAACCCTGGCCGGTTATGCTGAAGTCTTTAAAAACGGAACCTACTGCCATTGTGCTTGATACTCTGCATAACAATGGAGCAAGAAAAACAAGCCAGTGAGCCATAACTGGAAAAAAGGTCGTGGCCGGCTCGACTTGAACCTTTAGTGGAAGTGTGAGAGATGATAAATAATGTTGGGTAGTCTCACCTCAGGTTGTGTTCTGTGGAGCTCCGTCAATACCGCTGAAACAATATGGCGTCACAACGAAACTTCGTGTACCAAACTCCGCGAACGAACCTTGGCTGAAAAATATGGCCCCACTCAACACGACAGTCCCAGTAGAGTAAACAGTGTCGAGCTGCCAGCTGCTGCCCGACGCACGAGACTGTCAATGTTGGCAGAAAGAATGGGGCGCTTTTAACGTGCTTCGAAACGGACACGAGTAGTTGATGAAAGTAGCTCCAAGATTTCAAGTAGCCGACTTCTAGTAAAAATGGGCCTAATTGGCTAAGTAAAAATATCCACGAAGGTAGCTGGTTACAGTGAAGCGGTGGCTTACTTCAGCGTCCTGTCGTTGTGGTTAGCTAAAGTAGTACTAGAAGTACTAGAAGTTGATGCTGAGCGCGGGAGCTAGAATGCTTCTGGGGAAAGCATGCTGTCCGGTGTGTTGGACTCTCCATGAGACTCGATGCAGCTGATCGTGGTTGGTCAGTAGTCCTGACGTCAAAAGGATGCTCTCGGTAGCTAATGTATATGTATATTTAGGTGCGCTGTGCACTTAGAATGTGTGTCCGAATTGCTACAAAACAATCGGTTGAAAACGCCATCTTACCTTACCCACTGCGTATACCCATCATGATTTGCAAATAATGTCCCTTCCCCTGCATTACCCATGTTGAAATACTGCGATTAGAACCATTTAGGTTACCATTTACCAGTGTTGTAACAAGTCACCACTCCAGTCACTTCCTTTCAAAATGATAGTGACTCGATAGAATTCAGAAAGAATTTCCCCATTGAAATAGTACAGTGACTCGAGTCAATGACTCGACTCGAGTCATTTAAAAATTTGAAAACTGGTGACTCGAGTCACTGATCTAGTGACTCGATTACCACACTGCCTTATACCCATGATAATTTAAGCTCATGTGACATGAATATAGGCATGTAAATAAAGATCGAAATTCAGCTCAATTAGGATCCATTTTTTTAATCCTAAACTTCCCCATGTATATGTGCCTATTTCAAACGAATGTTAATCCTTTTTATGTTAGACCCACGTTAGTACTTTCATCTTATCCATAGTAGGACAATAATGGAACTTTTGCGTAACTTTGTATCTCCACCTTTTATTACCGAGATGTGTGTTCTTTGTTCTCACATAGTGCTCAAGTGGAAGTAAACTCATCAGAAATGTATAATTCTGAAATTGGGGAAATTTGATGAATTTTCTTACTCTAGCAAAAATTTCTCAAAAATTTCTTTTGTTAGAATAAAAAATTCTGAGACATTTCTCATACATAACTCATATTTTCATGCAACAAATTAACCCAGATTTGAGATTTCGTCATTGTCCCATGAACCGACCCTACTTGCTTTCCACAGAAATGTCCTCGCCGCGTAGCAGATTGAATGTTCTCTTGTATACGCGCGGTTTTTATGATCAGTGCATTTCAGTGCACATGAAGCTGTTATTCAGGAATTTAACAACACCTGATACAGGACGTATAACACTGAAAGGCTGTAAACCCGAACTTATCCCCTTGCACACAGTCTCTGCGTTGTACACTTTGGGAATTCAGTAAAAGGATGTGAGAACTGACAAGTCACTAACGTAGACCCCCCCACCACCGAGTTTATTATATTGTCCCGCAAGCTAGCAGTAGCTATACCGATTTTACTCTGTGTACATAATGATGGATGGGGCTTTACAGGCTAGTTCGAGAAAAAAGCTCTCTGCTGACTTGGGGTGTAACAATAAACGGGTCCATGAGTACCTTGTAGCCTTCTTCACTTAACAGACTGCTGTTCTAACAGGATATCCTGTGTGATCGTGCCACTGTTAGGCCTCCTTTTAGTAGCGTACGAAGGGGGACCATTGGGCCATTCCCCCTCACAGATGCCACTTTTTCTTTGTTCTTAAAAATAAGTAGTTATATATAACACAAATTGTACTTCAAAAGATAGCATGTGTGGCACCAGGTTGCATATAAGGACACCCAATTTTTCAAAAATTTTCAAAGGAGAAGGATTGTCTCTGCAAGTACGTCCCTCAGTGGTGCCAATATTTTAATTCCTACAAATAGGCAAATTCTGTCAAGTTCCAATTTTTACTTTTAAAGGTAAACTCTGTTTCCCACTGAGCTCATCGATAAAAATAAAGACTACATGTTTAGATTCTCTTTATAAGCATGAATACGCTATTTTTGACCATCTGAGGGGTCTGGTTTTTTCGATTTTTTTTACGCTCCGCGCCAACCAATGGTGGCGTTTCGCTCAATCTTTTGGGAAAAATTACATTTTGGGGTCAGAATACCCCTTAACTCTCTGATCACTTTTCAGTTTGCGAACATATTTTGAAGGAAGGATTTCATTTGCAAACGACAAAAGAAGGTAGTGACTGGGTAGATTCTTCGTATAAGTCTGGAAAATGCTATTTCCGGCCATCTGAGGGGTCTGATTTTTCGAAATTTTCTCTACGCTCCGCCCCAACCAATGGTGGCGCTCCGCTTAGATAATCTTTTTGACAAAATAACGTTTTGTGGCCAAGAAATACCACAAATCCTATACCTATTAATGCTCTTTTATTTTGACTCCTAAAAGTGTGCAAATCGAATGACAAGTTTTATTCGTAAGGTAGCATAAATGGCATAAGAATGCATGTTAAGACAAAAAAGTTTCAGTTTTATCCTCATGAACCACCACGATTCAACTTTTTACACTGTTCCTGTAAAAGTCGCAAATCTTGCAACATTTTGCATCTAGGCTCCTTGAAAAAGTCAAAAAATTTCTGGACCCCCCTCCTCTTAGACCATACTGCATGCCACCCCCCCCCCCCCTTCAGAGAAATCCTGGGTACGCCACTTCGTTAGTACATACAAATAAATCAGTATTGTTGACCAAAATAATATACTAAGAGCTGTTATTTCCTATTGCTTTATGCTATACTTAAAGATTAAAAATGCAGGTAATACAGGAATACACGGACCGCGGAGACGGGGAAGGGGGGTGCTAAGGGAGCTTTATCCCCCGCACTTACACAATGACATTGTAATGTTGTTACACTCGTAAATTTGCATTTTTTTATATGAAATACATACACATTGACCGGGAAAAATTTTTGGGAAATTTCATACCTTTGCAACCCCCCCCCCCCCGGGAAAAAATCCTAGCTACGCCACTGATGAATACAAAGTAGCCTCTTTCTTAATCTGGGCAAAATATCCCAGCCTTCTATCTCATCAGTGGCGTAGCTACTGGGGGGCAGGGGGGGCAAGTTGCCCCCCTGGAAAAATTTTTGGGGAAATTTGATGAATCTTCTTATTATTGCAAAAATTTCTCAAAATTTTTGTTAGAATACGAAATTGTGAAACATTCCTCATACATAATTCGTATTTTCATGCAACAAATTAACTCAGATTTCGTCAGTGTCGCATGAACCGGCCCAATTCGCGTTCACAGAAATGTCCTCGCCACGTAGCAGATTGAATGTTCTCTTGTGCTTTTATACGCACGGGGGTTATGATCAGTGCATTTCAGTGCACAGGAAGCTGTTATTCAGGTGATACTTTGGGAATTCAGTAAAAGGATGTGAAAACTGACAAGTCACTACCGTAGACCCCGAGGTTGTTATGTTCTTCTACAAGCTAGCAGTAGCTGTACGATTTTACTCTGTGTACATAACGATGGATGGGGCTGAAACAATCCATGGCCAACGATAAACTTAAAGTTATAGCGGGATCCGTTGGCACACTTAGATTTTGTTACTTAGCCTAATCCTTGGAGGCTTACAAGCTAGTTCGGGAAAATAGCTTTCTGCTCACTTTGAGTGTAACAATAAATGGACAATGAGTACCTACTACACTTAACAGACTGCTTTTCTAACAGGATATCCTGTGTGATCGAGCCACTATTAGGCCTCCTTAGTGGCGTGCGAAGGGGAGACCATTGCGCCACCCTCCCCCCCCCCCCTCACAGATGCCAATTTTTCTTTGTTCTTAAAAATACGTAGTCTAACTTTATTAACACAGATTTTACTTCAAAAGATAGCATATGTGGCACCAGATTGCTTATAAGGACACCCAATTTTCAGAAATTTTCAAAGAGGAAGGATTGTCCCTGCAAGGTCTTTCAGTGATGCCAACTTTTTTTTAATTCCTACAAATAGACCTAGGCAAATTCTGTCAAATTCCAATTTTTACTTAAAAAGGTAGACTCTGTTTCCCACTGGTGGCATCGATAAAAAAGACTACATGTTTAGATTCTCTTTACAAGCATAAATACGCTATTTTGACCATCTGAGGGGTCTGATTTTTCGAAGCGTTAATAGCGCAACCAGCACCAATAGCAGTACTGATTCAATCAGTACTGCTATTGGTACGTATTGGTGCTGGTAGCTCTATCAGCGCTTCTGTGCGACCGGTTCAGGTTTACAGGCTCATTCGACCACTGGTCATATGAATTACTTTGATTCGAAAAGTCATGATTTCGATTTATTTTCAGGCGGGTGTGCAGCGCCTTGAAACAAAAAAGTCCAGTACCAAATATATGTTTGATATTTTGAAGAGGAACATACTCTAGGCGTAGCTTACTGGTAAAAGTTTTACGCATTTCCCATGTTTGGTTCTCGAGATATGAGGATTGAAGTTGATATATTTTCTACAAAGAGTGGACTAGCTTGCAACAAGTAGGAGTGATGTCATGTGTTCACATTGATGGACAATGTTTAGTTGTTTTTCTTTAAAACTTAACACCATTTTTATACAACTTAACTGTGATATGTTGTTACCGTAAGTGCATCCCAAGCAGTGGAAGTTTAAAAACTCAATTTGCCTTAGGGGCAAGATAGAATCCCTAAACAGTTCAAGGTCAAACGGCAGGATCAAAAAAAAAAAAAAAAAACATTGACCATCAATATGAATACATACTGCTTGGTTCAAGTTTACTTTTTGTAGAAAATGTGTCAACTTCAATTGCTAATATCTCGAAAACCGAACATGGGAAATGAATGAAAACTTCATCAGAGTGCTTAGAATACGTTCGTTTTTAACATATTAATCGAACTTTTGGTTTTGGTCTATTCTTTTAAATGGAGATTCTACTTTGCGCCAAAGGAAATGATAAAATGTTACATCGTCCTGTAAAGGAGCCAGTACATTTTATCTGGAAATTTTCTGATCATTTTGCAATTTGATCATTTTCTTTTTATTAAAATGAAGATTTTATTGCAAAGGAAATCTCACAATAACAACTGCTTAAATTCAGCTTACAAGCCTGGCAAATGCGATTTCCGGCTATCTGATAGGTCGCGATTTTTCAAAATTTTCTGCACGCTCCGCGCCAACTGATGGTGGCGCTCCGCTTAGATAGTCTTTCAGGCAATCAGTCACCACTTCTAATTCCCCTCCCCCCTAAAAAAAATATTTTTGCACGACATCGCCTGATACTATGTGATACTTGGTCGCAAGTTGAGTTTGCCCCTCCCTACAAAAAAAAATCCCTTATTTTCGCCCTTGCCTAGGACGGTGAAGGTTTGAAATATTCAATGAAATATTAAAGGCCTACCAATTTTGTCCTTTGTCAATCATGTTCTTGTTATATCGCTTGGAGTCGTTCTTTTACTTAAAAATATTTTCCGTTAAATGTTTTCTGCTTCGTTTCTCTAAGAATAGTCTTAAAAAGTTGTGTTTTTATTTTTTTTTATTCATTTTTTATTTTTAATTTATTTTTAATCAAAGCAAAGCGCCCGCCATCTACAGTGTTACCCTGCCGACCTTTTCACGGTAAACAATACATATACCGTGAAAGTTCAATGGCGCCACTCATTTCAAAAGCCATAATACATACATAGGTAACAAGTAGCACATTAGGTTAAACTAGGCGGTATTTGACGGGAAGGGATATTTTACTAATTTATCCATTCGAAAAGGGACAAATACGCTTAGCTTTTGATCTCAGTAACTTAATTCGTTCCTTGCCGTACACATTAATGTTTCTTTAATTTGATCCGAGCTTCGAGCGAATTGCAATCATAAGTTAAAAAAGGAGTCACTTTGTGTGCGGTATTTGAGCACTTTGAGCAGTATCTGCCTTAGTCTTTTGGTATTTGACCACACTGTCGCTTTACGACCTAGTCCGGGTTAAATTCGACCACCTGAGTGGTAATCGACCGAGTAAATAAGCGTAATTCGATCATAGATAGGGTTGGATTCGAACCAACGTAGTAGTTTTCGTTTTCTCTTTTTAAGGCGTTTTCGATCTCATCCAACTAAAAAATTCATTGTATGCAGTACTTCCTTTTTGAAATTGCAATTTGGGTAAGCAATTCTGTGTACCTAACGTATGGTCGCTTAAATAATATCAGAACTAAAGCAATTGACTCGGAAATCTGGAAAATGTGCAAACACAAAACGAGTCGAAAACCACCTCAATACTTAGGCACTTAATGGTACTATTCGACCTCATGTGGGGGAATTCAATTCTAAGTTCGATTATCTAGGTCACAATTCGACCATCCTGCCATATCAATATCAGTATTGTAGTTATGTATGAGTGAAAGGTATGGAGTTGATCGAGGGCGGCGATTTTTTTCTCATTATAGGGGAGCGCAGGGGGATATTGCCTTATTTTAAAAAAAATGAGTGAAAATTTTCAACTCAATTGGCGTTTTCTGAAATATTGGGGGACATGTCCTATCCGCACGAGATCGTCATCCATTAGATTGATGGGTTCATAGAAACACGATGGGGTCACGTCCCCCTGGGATTGATGTGGAAACAGAATAATAGTTTCTTGTAGCAGGGACCAACGGGACTATGGGGACTTTGATAACTGGGCGCTCCCCCTCCCATTCAGAATTGGTTTAGGTGTCAGTGTGTTTTAACTAAATTATAAATTTAATCTTTGTGAACGATAGTTTTGAACTATTGTAAGCGATTATTATTTTGTTTCCGCGACTTTTCATTTTTTAACTTAAATGTTTAAAACTTTTCAATTTTGTGTTTTTCTTTTCCAAGCGTTAGTACCAGACTTGTTTCCGAAAGTGATCTCAACAAAAAACGGAATTCTCTACATATTAATAGGAGCACCTTTTCTTATCGTTGGTTTCCCAATTGTAATCATTTGGTTGATTTGTCGTTTCGTAAGGAGGAAACTGAGAGGTAGGTATAACATTTGTCCTTTGGCTTATCGAGGGAGTTAGTAGGGACTACATTCTCTTTAGAAAAGGGGATCAACAGTTATGTACCCAACAAAAAGGACCTGTCAATCAAAGTTTGATACTTGTCCTATTGTTGATAGATACTAGAAAAGTTCTAGCTATGACTGTTGTGTCTTCTTCCTCACAGATTCCTGCTTTTTAACTTCTATTTTTTTTTATTTCCTTATTTTTTGTACAACCTTACCACATTAGTTTCGTGATACTTGTAACTTTTTTTCGACTGAATTCTTCCCTCCATCGCGTTATATCAACCATATTGTTATTAGAAAACCTTGCACCTTCAAACTCATTACACACCCATCTATAACTTGATTAATTATCTGGTGCGTGTACACTGCCGACGAAAGATATCCAATCGTAATCATTGAAGAAATTCATAATTTTTTTCGTATAAATTAAATCAGTATAAAGATTAATAATGTATTCCGTGTACTTTTTACATTCTAACTATTGTCCGTGAAATATTTTTTAATTCTGAATAGAGAATCCGACAGACCATTATTCGACGTAAGTTTCAAGACCAGTTTCCATTCAATCGAACACGAAACAGTACATTTGAATTTGCATGTATTTTCTCTTTTTAAGCAAGCACTTGATTTTCATGTTGCAAATATCACCAAATATAAGTCATATGCAAGATGAACTGGTTTAAGGTGAAAAAAAAAATCCTGTTACAGCTTTTCCGATTATACATTACCCATATGGGCAATGCATAATATTATTTAACAGAATAGGAAATTGGAAGGGTGTTTTGTAAAGAAAAGTTGAAAATTTGGCAGTTTGGTAAATTCTGTGCCAGACCTCCTGCCCTTCCAACAACCTTTTGGGTAAAGCGAATTGATTTTTGATAGCCAAAATGAAGAGCACAGCTAAGATCGGCTGCTAAGGAAATAATGCATGAATAGAACATCGATATATCAAAAGGGGGAGGGGGTTAGGCATGTTATTCTGTACACAGATATCGGCCTACGTAAAGGCAAAGTTCATCATTGTTACTTGGCGTATAATTTTGGGTTCGCATTTGTACACAGCCAGAGACTTAAAAGGCAAATCCAGTCGTTGAGCAGAAGCAAAATACATATTTCAAAATCATAGCTCATTATCTCTTCCATTTTTCTCACCACACTTATAGAGACTTGTATCTGACACCGATAGATAACTCGACCGGCGTTTTTACAAGTCTAGGAGATAACCAAGTTACATGTGAAGCAGGTACTGCCGAAAAGGTTTTATGCATTAAGAACATTTAATTTATGTCGGTGGAATAATTTGTTAAATGATTTAAGGTTTGACAGCGAATATTAACCTCTTGTTCCAGCACTTCTTTCCTTTTAATTCTTTTCACCCAATTATTTACCACAATCAACAAACACTGAAGAGATCTTAGAACTTAGAAGAATTGTCAATTCCGTGTTATTAACTTTTGAATGGGAATTTTGTAATTTTGTTCGGGTAACAAAATTAAACCCAGACGAGGGAGCCTCATCTATGCCGTTACTTATCACAACGTCAGACCGTGGTGACAAATCTTTCTTGTGTTAGTTTTAATTGGGTGTGTGATTGCGGTGCAGAATTAAATTCGTGGAAAACTTATAAAAAAACAAACTCTGACTGCCCCTTTAAAAACATTGTCACCATCACGTGAGGCTTCTTTTACATAAACTTCTATGTTTTCATTGTTCGACGACGAAACTTTTAAAGGTGATTTTTATATTAGTAATTTTAAAGCTTAGAATTGCTTAATGGCCTTGTTTCTCTTGATTTAAAGTATGACTCACAAAATAAAATAAAATTACATCTGTATGAATGTTGATTTCTTCTTCTTTCAGTTGTACATCAAAGATTTCCAATACCTCCAAAGTAAGTGTTACATATTATTTTTAGACTATCCAAAGTTTTTGTTTGAATGAAATTGTTATGATTTTTTACAACAAATGTTCTCTGCATTTTGTTTTTGTTTTCTTTCAGCCTGGCCTTACCGGAAATACCAGGTGCAACAATTCCCGATTACTGTGATACCAAAATAGCTGAAGGTAAGATCTATAACGAACTTTTGAACTATATAAGCCAACAGAGAGAATATGATAATTGCGATATTGAAGACGTTGCATTCCGACATCTGCATCGGTCTAGCATCCTTGTCATTTATTTTGATAAATTGGGGTAAAAATGATCTAATCCGGGCCAGTTTCTACCGAGTACAGATCAAATACTGTACATTATCAAATTCAATAATTTTGACGGACTGCACTAAATAAATTTAGCTTATGTACTCATTTTAAAAATCACTTTGTCAAGCATGAGTTATGTCTTATGTCCAAGGCAGCAGAGGACCTGTTACGATAAAGTGTTACTAAGATGAAAGATTTTATGTGACGGCAGTGGTATAGACACATCTGTGTTCCTGTAACCTATAGCAAGTGTTGTGCTTGATCTTTAATTCAAGTCGTTTTTGTTGTAGTGCGGGAGGGGGTGCTTATATATGTTAAGCCCAGTGTCTCTTACGATTCAACTTCCTTTCGCCTCATGTATGATCATTTCTGTTTACTATTCATGTTAGTAGTTATGTTTGTAGTTAATATGTAAGCTACATATCAAGTGATAAAACAAATAAACGAAACGAAGGGAAGTCTACAAGGGTTTTTTGTATGTGAAACTACTAAGGAGTAACTACATCTTTACCATACTATCTGACTTCAGACACCCGTGTATAGTTTTATTTCGTCATTTCTTTTCTCAAGTGGATTGTAAAAGTTCTAGCGATCAATTTGCTTACCCATCGCTCTTCCATCCACCCTCTTCCCTTCTGCCACAACCCATAACAGCAATTTCCTGAATTATCACTTCGTCAAAGAACACTCTTTGAAACGTAAAATAAATTTAAAACATTCGTTACTTACTGAATTAAATGCAGTAGTACGAAAATATTAGATAGTCTTTCATGCTCTCATTTTTAGCTAATACTGTCGTTCTCTTTTGTTTAATGTTACAGCGTATTCAGACACTATCGAAAATCCGTAAGTTTTGCTTTTCATATGCTTTAGGTAGACAATATTTTTCAACTATATATATAGTGAGATTGAGATAGGTAAATGTATGCTTGAAACTCCTGTATAGTATTCTTTACAAAATAAGAAGAATTTTCAGAAAATTCCAGGGAACCTTCCGATTGAAGCTGCTTTTAAATGAAATAAATTTAAGCAAGGATTATTGTTCATATTTGCTTGTAAAACCTGAGAACACCATTCTATTTTTTAAAGACACCTTTGGGAATTTTTGTAAGCTTATCGCATTTTAGCATTATATCTGACTGTCTGAATCTTGGCCGTCTACAGATTTAAATTATTGGAGAACTCTTCAAGAAGGAAAAAACCAAACTTGCCTCCAAGGAATAAGGAGAAAGGAAGTTAGTATATTTTCATTTCATAAACGTAAACTGGAATTGCAAATTTAATACAGATTTTCGAAACAATATCTTTTCCATTCATAACCACAGGTTGTTTTAACAGGCTATGGCGCAGAGCAACATGCAATATTAAACATTTAAATAAACTCGTTTTATGTCTGTTTATATTCCAGAGCCACATCATATTTCACCTCCAAAGTAAGACTTTTCAAAAATCATACTTTAACTAGTACTTCACAGCTATATCTGCTCATTTAAGGGAGTTGTCATGGCAATAATTATATTTTTTTCATGTATATTGATTTTTTTCTGATATTGGTTTTTTTTTTTTTTTTTTTTTTTTTTTTTTTTTTTTTTTTTAGCCTGCCGCTACCAGAAATTCCACCGGAAAAGATTGCCGAGTATTCAGACGGAGAAACCGAAAGTAGGTCCAAAAGACAGTTTTCCTTTCAAGATATTTTTTCTTCTTTGGAAATCCTAATAAGAACCTCAAATAAGATTGTAGACTGTTGGCAACCCAAAACCTGAAAGCCATTCTACTAGTGCTTCGTATTAAAACTATCTAGTTCTCTCGTGACATCAGATGAGCTGTTCACATGTACTAACTTAGACGAAGTTTCTAAACCATTGGTTTTCAGTTTGCCCACAAAGCGTACTTTCCGCTCTGTGACATCATATGCACAAGGTCTATAGCTTGTTTTACCTACTGTCCGCTTTATGCCGAACACAACAGCAGTAGGTTCTATTTTTAAAGTCTTCCGGTACGAACCGGCAAGGTGTCGAACGAATTACTCAGTACAGTACCTCCCTGCTGCCAGTCGGAGACTCTAACCACTTGACAATGCTCTTCACATTGAGCATTATCAACCATGTCTGACGGTAATTAAGGTAGGCAAGCACAGGTTTGTCCTCCGACACGGTGGATGCTAACCATAGCTGTGACGTCACTGAGAACTACCTGTAGACATAAACGTCATCACCTCCCAGAAAACCGTCATCTGAAAGGAAGTGTAACTCTGTTTGGTGCGCAATCGATAATGCGCACATGAAGCTCCACAAAACGAGACTCCGTGAAGAGCGAAGTTCACTTTAAATAAAGGAGTCATCCCGGCCGGCGATCGTTAAAGAGTGAATTTTCACTCTTATCAGTCAATCGACACACTAATGACATTGATTTCACATTTTCACTCTATTCAAGAGTGACTTCTGTTCACTCTTTTACCTTTAGAGTGCAGGTAGCGATTGCTATGCTAATTTAGTCTTCGTATCTAAGTGGTTATCGTCAACTGGGGTGACCAGGTCTTTATAGGCTACGATCCTTTTGTGTACTACAACAAATTAGGCCTATTCTCATGCGAATCCTTAAAAGTTGCGTTATCATTTATTTTCCTTATGTGAAATGTTATTTTTTTAAAGTCTCTTCCAATCACTTCATTCAAAAATGGTATGGGGGAACTTTCGATTATTTAAATGATTGCTTATTTTTGTTCTATTGTTGGGTTTTTATAACTTTCTCCAACCCTCTTTTCTGTCACAATGACGACAGATTATTATGCAACGACAGAACAAACTACCGGTACTACTGGAGGGAGGATATTTCATGAAAAGGATATTCGTCCCATTTTGGAGATAAAAACAGGAAAGTTGTATATCAGATGGATGGGCACTATTGCTGTATCAGCAGAGGGAAATAAATGCGTAATAATGACAACAGTAACCGGTAAGCCAGCATAAATATTCAACCATTTTATGTGCGTATCAATTATATAAGACGCACCCTCTGACCCTCAGGCAGTGGTGAGTCGAATACGGTTGGTTCCCCTTTAATATTCAGTATTTAGTCTGAAAATATAGTTGATACTTGTAAGGGAATAAAAAGATACCCAAGGTATAGCTAGTGTTTTGTACAAATGTTTATGATGTGAGTGCGCGAATCCTTACACCTGCATATAAAACCCACATTCTTTGACACAACTCCTTGGAACACCAATTTTCAGCTTCCCTTACAGAAATGTTGAGTTGAAAAAAGGTTAAAGGCCATTTTTAACGCTCAAAGGGAAAATGGGAGTTTTTTTTAACATGTATTGAGAGTGTAATAGTTCTTAAATAGATATGTGTATAACTCTCCCGTTATTATTATCATATACATCAGATGCAGTATTGAAATCCAAAGATATCCAATGGGACGCCTTTGTAAAGAGAGCGATGGAATTACCAAAGTCTAAAAATATATCAAAGATAGAAGGTATCGGCGTTGTCAAAGGTATGTCTTAGTAAAGACAAGATAACTCCTTGTAAATATCTTGATTCTCCTTCTTTGATATGTAAGATACTGTATAGACGAATCCGATTAGCGATAACAATATATCCAAGATAGAACCTAGGTATCGGCGTTTTCAAAGGTACGTCTTGTTTAAAAAAGGTAACCTTTTGTTATGAATATTTTGATTCTCCTTCTACGATTCATATCATACTACGTATTCCTTTAGTAATGTTATGAAAGATTCCCCCACTCTAAATATCTTTAAGGGTCGTCTGAAATCCGCACTCCTCAAAGCCTACAATTAGCTGTGAACTGGCTCTTTCTTTCTCTTCTTTTTTCTTTTCTTTTTTTTTTCTTTGAATATTGGTAATTTTATAAGATATTATTAAACTTAATTATTGTTGGGACCAGTTCAGAAAAGTTTTCCTAAACTTACTTCTGGTTCCACTTCCTACTTGCTTTCATGTTACCCCTGTTTTTTATTTCAAACATTGTTACAATAACTATAAGTATTTGTATATGTGTATACGTGTTCATGTTATGTAATTAACTACGCAAGATGGAAGAAATAAACTGAAACTGAAACGTAAGACGTTTTGTGACCGTATTAGAACTTCTGGTAAAAAGTTGCTGACAAATTAATCCAGCTGCAAATTATTTAACTGATATGCAGCAAATAATTTCTAAGGATTACACTTTAAAATATTAAACATGACTTCAGAACGTTTATCTCACTCTTCATCCCCTTTGTTCTCTCTGAAAAAATCGTTCCGTTTAATTTATAAATTCGGTAATTTTGGTAATTTCTTCCCCTTTTTTAAAACCTTTATACAGGAAAGATTCATTTAATTCATGAATATTTAGTTTATGGTACTCTTGATGATCGCATAAACTCAGCCAAAAATACAACGGAGGGCGGAAAAGCAATGACCCATATGTCACCATCAGAGGTTATGAGACATTTACTGGGTATCTTAGAAGGAATGGAACTCATTCACTCTTATGGGGTACGTTTTATTGATAAAATAGATCTGAAAAAAAAAGATCATAGAAGTACATTTCCACCCGTTGTTATGGTAGAGAATTATTGGAGCTGTATAATTGATAAAAGGCCAAAATCGTCTGTGTTGGGGCGCAAAAACTTTTATCTCAGTAAAATAAGGGGGAGTTTGGACATTTTCTTTTTCATTAGTTTACCATTTTAACCATAAGAAAAAATGCGTTCCCCTCTCAAAACGCAGCAGAGTTCCGCTTTGGTGTACACTTGTCTGTGAAATAATTTTGTCGACAAATCGTGCAGAAAAATTCAATCATAAGTCAGTCATTGCATAAGTTTTATTCAGCAGGAAATCCAATGAAGCTGTCGTGTTTAAAAGTCTTTGTGCAAAAACAGCATTTCCAAAAAAAAAATCACTTGCAACAACCCAAAAGCCGCTTGTTTTCAGTTTGTTGCACAAATAGACAGGGGATGCTACAAATCTCAAAGTATTTTGAAAATGTTTTAAAAATTTCCATGTCCACTCTTTGAAAATAAGTTGCAAGAATGTTTTTGTTTGTTTGGTTCTTTAGCAAAAATGTTTTGGGAACATTGCTCTTATATACAGGCCTTATAAAACTACGTCATTAGCCAATCAGGCTCCTGGCGGTAGTTTAATGACCAGAAAAAATTGAAGTTTTAATTTATTTAATATTTGTTTTCCACTTTCGACTAATTTTACATTTTATTAATCCTCAAGTTTAGGTAGATAGGTAGACGGCATGATTAAGCTATAGATATCAAGTTACTTCACGTAGTTAAAGGCATGTCATTCCGTTTGCTTAAGCTGACTTTAAAACTTTGCTACTTATCTGCAGTTTCTTCATCCTGGATTAACAACTCAAAAGATTCTCTTATCGGACCAAGGAATCTGTAAACTTTATGATTTCTGTCTATCAGAAGATGCAGGAAAAATTATTACAGTTAGAAGAGCTAAGGTCAGTACCAAATAATATCCCAGTACAAACATTTCTTGCACATTATTAAGTTTATTTTAAAATAGTTAATCGTCATTAAGAAAGTCGACAAACCAGCGAGCTCTTCAATTTTTTGGACACACGTTTTACATGACTACCTGTGTTTCTTTCTTTTTTTCTTTTTTTTAGGAAGTATTTTATGAAAACCAACTCCCTCCAGAGGTAACTCTCCGCGGTGAATATTCGTCGTCGAGCGATGTGTGGGCTGTGGCAGTCGTGATATGGGAAATGATGTCGCACGGTAAGGAGAAACTTTAGGAACATAAAACGGATGAGATGGCAGTATCTCAAACCCACCCTGGATAAAAAAGTTGATTTTAATGTGAAATGTTTCATAATGAAAATGATATTTTGATTGTTTCTTTCTTTATTTAGCCTAATTCAAAGCAAAAAATCCTACTTCTTGTGAAACATCTTCCTTTACAACTTGAGAATAAATTGCACACAGTTGTCATGAGATATCTTCTTGCATCTCGTGTTTGGTCTAACTGTAGAGCATCCGCCTCTCACGCGGAAGGCCCGGGTTCGCTTCCCAGTCATACCAAAGACTCTAAAAAGGAACCTACTGTCGTTAGACTACTGCCTTTAGACATTAACATCGTTGTGCGTGATACTCCGCACAAGCAATGGAGTAGAGAAAACAAGCCAGTGAGCCACAACTGGAAAATGTGGCCGGCTCGACTTGAACCAATAGGTTGGAAAACTGAGCCGTAAAACTAACTAACTGCATCGCAACCCGAAACTTAATTATCCACCATGATGAGTGAGTAGACGCTAAGCTGACAAAATATTAGCCGAAAATCCCAGATGTCCTGGAAAGTGCCATTTAAATGACACTTTTAAGGCTTTGGAGGTTGAATTGAAGCATATTAGTAGGACACAGAATGCTAGCGATATCAAAAGAAAACATTAATTCATAGCAAAAGTATACTCAATGGGGGCGGCTGCCCCTTCGCCCCATCTTGTCTCCTGGCTGGGAGCCTGAATAAATGCTACATAACCAAGCGCTGAAGGAATTAACTGGAATTCTTATGTAACGAAAATACCAAATAAACTGTGGAAACTTCAAACAAAATGTAACTTACCAAAGAAATCAAAGGAATCCGACAAAGAAAAAAAAAACTACTTTGCTTGAAGCTGAATATATATTTTCCCTGGAAAAGTCACTTTACCTCAAATAGCACTAAACTATCAATCACTCTACTCAAAAGATACATAACTGTATGCATAAAAGAATGGGTGAATGGGTAAATATTAATTTTTCTCATAAGATTATCTTGATTCCCAAAACAAAAATAGGATAGGTTTTTGTTTTTTATTACATTATTCAAGAGGTAGAATATCTACTCTCATTTTTAATCTTTTGTTCAATTTTCACCTAGTTCATTAAACATTCACCAATCTTTCATGCGTATTTCTAAAGTATACCGCAAAGTAGGAAATAACCATACTATACGTCGTGTGTTATGAAATGTAGTACTGTGTCGAGTTTTTTTTTTTTTTTTTTTTTTTTTTTTTTTTTGAGGTTTGCGCAAACATTGTGCAGTCACAATATGTGTTGTAAATTTTCAAACATCCATTTTAAGTTTGAGGGTATACCTTTAACCCAAAAGCTACTACCTTTATGATTAGAAAATAACCAGACCATGCGGTTATTAATGGTGTAATTGTAAAAACAATTGACTGCACACGACCCAAACGGGACCCAAATTGATTTATTTTTCAACTGAATCTAGTCATGTCGGAACAAAATCTAGTCAATTATCAAATAAACCTCTGTTAACTAGACTGTTTTTTGATATGGTAATTTTGTCATTCTGTTTTTCATTCTTTTGGTAGGAGTTTCTCCTTTTCCGTCTCCAAATGACAACATATATGGAATAAAACTAAAACCACCGTCACCTTCTAAACTACCTAAAGACTACAAGCATATAAGGTAATCAGTTACGTCATTCTGCTAGGTGCTTTAAGTCTTACGTTCCGATTTCACCAACTGTGTATCAAAGATGATTTTGTGCATTCAAGTAATTAAAAGGTGATCTTTAAAGAAAAAAAAACATAGGATTGCTACTCAGTAATTCTTTCCTCGTCTTATCAGCAAAATGAAACTTTCCTTCTTACTTTTTGAAACACCGTCCCTTTCTGCTTGATTACGTCTAGTATCGCCTAGTGAGTAAATTCAGTATCAGATTTAACATCTGATTATTTGACTGACATTACCAAATATACCAAAATACACAAAACGTTACGTAATATTTAAGGTTAACTAACAGGCAGGTCAGGTATGTGTTCATTGCTTTGCCATGCAGTATGAACACAATGAAAGCGTAAATTGCCTGAGGGACCAGGTCATGTAACAAACTCAGATATTAGTTACACTGCACACCTCATTTGACGTACTGGGTGCCTGTGCCGCATATTTAAGAAGCACCGTGACAGCATGGCATTCCCATCGTCAGTCATACAATTATAAAATCGTATACTTTTCTCAATATTTTCAGTAAAAGCCGTCTTTTTGAATGTTGGAATCGAAAAGAATCTTCTCGACCAACAATAAATCAGCTACGACTGAGTTGTATAAAGGTAAATAGAAATCTGTATCAGATGTGAAAATAAAATGTAAAGACAGTGTAATTTAAATTTAACGAAGGGAACAATATGCTGTATAAAATTTCAATGATTTTTTTTTCTTTTGTCTTTCTGTAACGTTTTAAAGTGAAGTTTGTTAGATGGCCTTTAACAGAAAACCAATACAAATTTGATGTATGGTTTCATCGTTTTTAAAGCTTTATATTCTTCAGCAATTGAACAACTATTTGCCTCCACTTTGTGAAACACGTTTAAATTCTAAACATGTTTAGCTTTAGACGAACCCGATAAGCGCTTGTGTTTAGTGACTGTAGACAGCCATTAGTGGGGTCCATCAGCCTTTAATCGTTTTCATGTACTGTCTAAATGTAATTTTAAACCCTCATATACAGTGAAATTAAGGGTATTAAAAAGCATTTCAGTGTACAACCATTTATGGTACATGTTAGCTAGTAATTCAAAAGATTAATGTGATAGACCCCACCTGTGGTCGTGATTTAAATCAGACCATCACTTGCTGTCCGGATTTGTCTATAAAAACACCAAATGTTTAGCAATCAAACATGTTTAGAAACGAACTTTTATGCAGGAATTAGACACGTGTCTTTAACATTTAGTCTTTTCTACAAAGTGCTTCAAACTGGGTTTAGAAAAAAAATTTCTTAACACCTTTTTAGAGTGAAGTGTATTTTAAAAAAAAATCTGCAAATACTCATAAGGTCACGAATAAGCCTTTCCAATATTTTTTCGTCTTCATTAAATATCACACTCTCCATATTCTCTTTAGTCTTAGAATATTTTATACTTACATGTAGCATGTAAGCAATGTGTGTTGAGAACTTAACTACCGGTAGTTGAGGGTTGAAGGCAATAATTCCTCATCATTTATATAACTGTTTAAATTCATGGAACTGTTTTCTAACAATCAACATTTTATATAATTATTTTCAGGTTATAAAATCCCAAGTTGATACTTACAATATCCCCGAAATTTACTTTGGATCAAGTAAGAGTGAATATTATGTCCCGATGACGGATGGAGAAAACGGTGACAAAAATTGAAGAATTTATCAATCATCGATATATTAATATTTTTAGATTTTGTTCCGAAGACTACTTCATAAATAACTTTCCCAAATCCTTTTACTGTAGTTTCAATCATATTTAAGTGATAGGATATTAAGTTGACTTACTAGAAACAACGTTTTAAGCTACAATTTCTTGAAAGTTGCTGTGAAGTGGGGACTAACCGGGGTTTTGGCGAAAGTACATTGTAAATACCTTGCAGATAGTATAATTCAAGTTGTACCGACTTTCGATTATTGTGATGTGTGTTTGTTTATCACGTAAGGAAATAAGTTCATGAAGCCCACCTATTTTCCTTGGAGTTCATGGTTTATTTGTAACTCGTGTAGAATTATTTAGTGGTCTTTCAAACATCATAATGAAAATGTTTTAATTGTACATTTCTGAGTTTCTACTCATTCAATATCATAAACTGACATATATGTAAAAGAGTATTTAAATTGAATTACAGAACAGACAGATAAACATAGACGTAGGCTATGGACCTCTGGGATAAAGGGGCAAGTGTCCATCCCCAAACAGTCAAACAGTCAGACTGGGACTTTGCTTCCCACGCCTCCCCCTCCTTAATAAAGGAGAGCGCATACGACTATGCAGGTAGACGACTAATTTTCTGATGCTTTGGTCAGTAAGTTGTTGACCTATAAGACCACAAAACCAAACCAAATATTAAAAATATGAAATATTAAGAGGAAAAGGATTTTCCAAAGTCCGAAAGGATCCGTTCCAGGTCCAGCAATTAAGAAGTCATTTCATTTGCGCAAGCTTGCACGAATATATTAACCTTTAAAACCTTCCAACGGTGACTTGTCTTCAACAATGGTATGGAACCGTTATGGTTGCATGTAACTTTCTGAAGAGGGAATAATGTGAGTTTACATAAAAAACGAATCTGCAGCGTTTTGCGGGCTTAACGAGAGTTATTTTCTCAGGGTGAATGAGGGAAAACCCGCACCTATGTGTAAGGGATAAAAATCCTCTTCACCGCCCCGTAAAACGTATCAGACTTCAGCTTTGGTATTGACGCACATTGGCGTGATTTGAACCATACAACATATATATGTTGAACCCGTAATATAGACGAATCCGACCAGCGCTTGTGTTAAGTGACTTTAGGCAGCCATTAGTGGGGTCCATTAGCCTTAATGCGTCTTCACTTATCCTCTAAATGTAATTTCAACCCTAAGATACAGTGAAATTGAAGGAATCAAGAGGCATTTCAGGGTACAATCATCCATGGTACCGGTAAGCAAAGAAATTAAAAAGATTAAAAAGTGATAGACCCCAGTTATAGCGGACTAAAATCAGATCATCACTTGCTGTCCGGAATCGTCTATACATATTCGTCAACATTTTTGCCCCTTCTACTCGTAGACCCCAAACTTATTTCAAGCACGATTTTGTGAGGCTTGAAATTCTTCCTCCATTTTCTCGGCCTTCCAACTGCCCTGGCATTCAGGACAAAAGACACCTTGCTTCCTGCGCATAAATATTAACTTTATTTGAAAATGTTGATTGTTTTGAATTCATGCAAATTATAATTATTCCTTGCCGCCAGATTTGTCAGCATTTTCTTTTTCTGTTTATGCTTGATTAACATCTGTAAATAAATAAATTGAATTGTATGAAAATGACATATTTGTATATTTCTGCTCATTCTGATCTGTGTATCGGTTTATCATAGTGATTATATGATCATTCTTTCTGTGTATATGAATAAATTTGTTAAATTTGTTTCATCTGTCAATCAACGGATTATCCAGGCAGAGCAAGTGATACATATATGCTCTTTATGTATTGATGGAAACATGCATTCTTTCGTATATGCCTAACGTTCATATACAAACGCGGAAGCATGTTTTGAACTCGCGCCATAACGTATGCATTATCAGATTGTAAAAGGGTTTGAAAATGATGATATTCATGATTCAATGCATTTTTGCTTGACATAGACTTAGTGAGGGAATAAAGTGCCATGTATAACGCGTGAATGTAACTCTTGTTCAATGGGATCGAATCTGAAAGTTCTCTTTCAAACATTTCATGAACCCTGTCAATTACCGAATGTTTATAGGCGATACGTATTAACTTAACGCTCTCCTTCCACTCGAAAGACTTAGTCAGGCACTTTCATTTCTTCATATGAGCAAACTGTGTAGGCGGAATATCCATGGCGCTTGCCGGTCACAAATGAGGCAACAGTTTTCCATTTTGCTCATACATGGAGAAAAAATACTTCTGATATAATGGATTTGGCCTGGACAACTCGTCCGTTTTTCCATACTGAATTTAACCCGCCCCACCCCACCCAGCCCCGCCCTACACACCCTCTGGATGTCATCATATAGCAAAGGTCTGACTTAGGCTAAAACACCCACACACTGGTCTATGATACGTAGACGAATTAGTGACCACTCCACTTTGCTATAGCCTTATAGTAGAGGGTACTGTACCTACGTATAACGTTTTACGTACAGAAAAAAATGTTTGACACTGAGGGTTCATTTTCAACCTTTATTTAAGATTGTAGAAGAAGAATGGATTTAACTCGTTAATTTAAACTTTTCTCGTCTTCTGCAATTTGACAATTCTGAAGGAATATGAATACAATGACTGACGGTATGATTTCTTTGGCGAATGTGATGAGATATGACTGAGTTCTTGCAAATACATGCCGTGAATGTGTACAGATGGATGAAACCTCAAAATCGAAGCTCGAAGCCCCAACCTAATTGTAAAAGCACCAGAACTTTTAAAAATTGAGTTGAAATTTGTAACAGAGAAGTTAAAAATTGAAATAAAACTAGGCATATTACGAAAGCATGCAGGAAAATAATCAGCCATGAATTGGCTGGACAAGTTAGTGCTAAAGACGTATTTCAACCTCTGACCTAGCATTGTTTTTGTTTCTGCAGACTGAAATGTTTAAGTCAATAAGAACGGAAACAAAGACTGATAACTATCCTCAAAAAGCTTTATGTTGAAATTCTAGCCTGATGCTGTGTTACTGCACTCAATTTTGGAATGTGGGTAGTCCCTTTTCAATTATAAAAGATGAATCCTATCCTTGTTCCCCAGTCTTCCCTTGCCCCATTACTTCCCCTTCCCACGACTTTCAAAATATTCAAGGAGTCAATTCAAATGACATTTTCCTTCTTGAAGGTTAATGTTTCGTTCAACTTGAAGATCCTTTAATTAAAAAAGAAAAAGCGACAATAGAGTAAGCAGAATCTTCCATTGACTGGAAAACCCATGGACGCCCCCAGATTACAGATTGAAGGTAATGAGAAGTTGAGAAGTACACGTTACATTCCCAACAAACCAAATCTACTAATAGCTACGGTACATCAGGGTCATTGGAAAAGACCAAGGATGACCCTTCCATCAGCATGTGGACGTAATATTGTAAGGCTTGAAGTTCTTGCGTCCTGTTATATTTACTTGATATTTCATTTTTAATAATACATATTTGGAAAAATTATGTTGTTGATCATGACGTGAAATGACAAAGAAAATATTTCAATACCATGAATAATGTAAAACAAGACGTCTTCTCCAGTATTTTTTTCAGCCAAGACTTTTTGTAGCTCCAGATATGAAAAGACTTATACTTATTCAAATCCAAAGCTTAAAGAAAAATTTGCAGTAACTAAGTTGAAGGTAATTGATCATGCGTATTTCATCTTTGAAGGAACAAAACTTGCAATGTTTTACACCAAAATTCAATATTTAGACGCCAGGCATAGCAAAAAAGTTAAAGGCGTTTCATTTGAAGCCGGCTGCAGAGGCATTTACACTGGAGATATTTAAAGCTGACTTGTCTCTTTTGTTTTCAGTGACTTATAACCAGGAGATGGGAATCATAGCCCCTTAGGGTGCATTTGATACTATTTTTAGTTATAGTAAACAATAAAATTCACAAAATGTATGTTTCACTTTCATAAAAAACCTTTTGATATTGTGAGTTAGGACTTACTATATACAACTCAGTATGGAAAATTGCAAGGTCTGTACAGAGGTTTAATTATTCAAAAATTAAGTACCTTCACCTTTCTAAATTGTCACTGAAATCAGGGAGGAAGAATTGGCACTGGAAATAATTTGCATCGTCCTTCTCTGGCTGTTGGATGTTATGGAAATTAGTCACTGGTCAAATACCCTTAATGCTGAAGTAAGCACAGTTGTAGTTTCCGACCACCTTGTAAAAATGGGCGTGGGGGACTCAAATTTGCTAGTAATCGATGTGTATAGAGAGGTCAAGGTCCACACACTAACATGTTTTCTAAAAAGTAAATATTTGGTAACTGTTTAAAAGATTTCTGGGGACTTTACTTTTCATGCTGTCGTTACAATACCACATAACGCATTGTGTGAAACATGCTAGTTTCCAGACAGTGCAAGAAGATTGATATGAATATTTATAAAGGCAATGTCCGTTCATCTTAAAACGTATATACTTTTGTAAAGGAGATTTAAAGGAAAAAGTTGCAATGTTTAATTTAAGGAAATTCATAGAAATGGTAAAGAAATGCTACTGTGACGAAATACTGGTCGAAAACCATCCATCGGTCGAATAACAGGCGCTTTACCCTTTTGTTAGGAAAGCTGTTATGTGTAGTACGTCTGCTTTTAATATCAGTGTGATCGTGTGTAATGTGCTGCTTCCGTGTAGCAAGGACTGGAAGAGACTACTTGCCTATGAGTAACAATCAAAGGGGAGAATTGAAACAAAGGGATCATGAGAGCTGGTAACTTAGTAGATAAACCAAGAAATCCACAGGATAAATGTATAACACAAGCTTCAGATGCGTTGCCAATAATCTCGATAGTTCGAATTTCACTCTGCCAAAAACATCTTTTCAGGGAGAATGCCAATTGGTAGCCGGAACGACCCACCCGCGTCCCCTCCCCCTTCATCCTTTACAAATTACGCCTTTGGATTGCTTTGAACACACCGTTTTTACTTTGCCCACAACACATCTACTCACTCCAGTAAACATGCAGCCAATAATTGAGACTACAAAGCGAGGCGCCCTTGAATTTCCCTCGTAGACCATGCAAAATAAATATTCTTTCGCGCATTTCAATTTGTCTCTTAATTGCCCTCTCCCCGACCGTAGCCGCAAAAACGTTCCAATCCCCCTCCCTATGCAAATAAGTATACGATTACAAGAAAAGAGCTTTTTGTGAGTATAAGTACAAAATTTTGCCTTTGCCACAATGCACAACTTTCAAAATATGTGTCTAAGAGTTGTAAAGTGAGGACCGATGTATTCACTCATGAGAAGGCCTACGAGTACGGACAGTTGTGCAAAACTATGCATATGAGTACTTAAGTGATATTACAGTAATTACTGGGGTGGGCTTGGGGGTCTGTGGCCCCCATGAAAATTTTCAGCCACCCACCCCTATTGGGGTTCGAAGATAAGAAAAAAGGTGTAATTAAAGAAAAAAAAGTACGTGTATAATACAAATGTATGACATCAAAAACTAAATTTATAATCTTGATGTACTACTGTAGACACATTGCCTGATTACTCTAGCTTATACTTGCATTAAATGTAGAACTTATTCGTAAATCAGATTCGGACTTCGTGACTGTAACAAAATATGTCGACTATAAATTTTCTACCAATTGGTATGGCCGATACTAAATTTTAGCATGGCATGGATACGTTCATATTTATACAAGGTAATCACCGAGTTTCCCAATGTCGAGTTGCTATATACATGCCCTTAATGTTTACAGATGGATGAAAAGTCAAAATCGAAACTCGAAGCCAAGATCTATCTGTGGTACAACTCGTTGGCAGATGCTAAAATTTAGCAGAATGAATACGTCCATATTTATGCAGGGTAACCCCTAGTTTCCCAATGTCGAGTTGCTGTACATGCCCTGAATGTGTACAGATGGATGAAACGTCAAAATCGAAACTCGAAGCCCCAATCTATCTGCAGTACAATTCGTCGGCAGATGCTAAAATTTAGCAGAATGGATACGGCCATATTTATGCAGGGTAATCCCTAAGTTTCCCCAATGTCGAGTTGCTATACATGCCCTGAATGTGTACAGATGGATGCAACGTCAAAATCGAAACTCGAAGCCCCAATCTGCAGTACAATTCGTTGGCAGATGCGCGACACGGTCCATGAATGAACAATTTGCAAAATTACAATTTGCTCTCCTACAAAAAAAAATTGTGCTTTCCGATCATTTTGCAAAATGCTTACTATTTATTAAAGAAATTTTGTTGCACTCGGAAGCTCCAAATAACGACTGCCGGCAAGATTCCACTGACAATCCCGGCGGCTAATGCCATTTCCGGGTCCGCAATGTTTCAGAATTTTCTGCACACTCCGTATTGTATATACCAACTCATGGTGGCGCTCCGCTCTCATAGAAAACCGCGCCACGAAAATGTAACATAGTGAAGTTTGGACAAAACATGCAAAATGTCTTGTGACTTTTTCAAATAACACACGCAAACGGAAGGGTGTACAGGCGTATAAAGCGTCCAGACTTATGCCAGGAAAACGGCAGTTGTACTGTTAATCTGGTCAATTTATAGGCTATGTAGCAGTCTTCAGTTGGGACCCCTTTTTATTGAAGTGAACATTTCATTGCAAAGAAAGGGTCAAAATAACCACTGCTTAGATTCGACTAGTCACAGGCCTGGGAAATGCCATTTCCAAGGTGTCACAATTTTTTCAAAATTTTCTGCAAGCTTTGCTCCAACTTATCGTGGCGCTTCGCTAAGTGGACGGGTTGCATCAGAAATCCAGAACCCCAAACAAAAAGTGAAGCCCTCCCTCAGCCCCAAGTCTCCGCCTCAATCAAGAAAATCCTGATTACGTTACTGAGTACAAGTCATATTGCGTAGTTAATTGTGCTGAAAACCCACCATTACATTGCTTTATTTTTCTGACAGACAACAACGCGTTTCTGTTAATGTGTTATTTAAACCATCTGATTAATCCAGTGACAAACTTTCTCATCCAGGGACTTCACCTACTCATCCAGGGATGTCAGTCCTGGGGTGGGGGAGAAATTGCCATCCCAATGAAAATATTGGGGGTGAACATATTGTTTTTCCCTTAATAATGCAGGCTTAAAAGAAAAAGGCAAAATAAACAACATGTCACTTTGTGTTACACAGATGAGTTTGAGGCTTCTGGACAACGTCAATTTGAGGGCATGTGCATGTCAATGTGCCAGCATATGAATGTTTGTTAGTATATATGTATGCGCTCAAGTTCGTACGGGTGGACTTGCCAATAGATGATTTCGGTCTGCAACATCAGTTTTACTGGCTGTTGGAAAATTTTTGCCCCTGCCAAATCCACAAACCCAATTGATGCCACTGTCCTCATCAACACATATTCTGTACCTCTTGTGTGCAATATAGAGAAGAAACACAATTTTCAAACTACAAAATATGTGAAGAGGAGAAAAAAATTTATATTTGACTGATGTCTCTATTTTCAAAGGTATTTTCATATCAGGTAAGACCAAATAAAGATATTAATAATGTGAGACACATCTTCTTTCATTACACATGGAAGGACCACTTCATGCTGCATTAAAATGTGGAAATAAGCACCTCATTGCATTCAAAATGCAAACAATAATGAGACAACTACTTCTAGGGCATTGAGTTCTCTTGTAAATTAATCCATAGCATATGCCAGTAGTATTCAGTCACAGGTTTTACAAGAGTCATACACATACTATACACTAAATATATATATACATATATATACTAACAAGGTCGGTCACTCAACTTCCCAAACCTTCTCACTGAGAGCATGCCTGGCCTACTTTGACACTGTTAACCAAAGTGCAAACCTCAAAAGACTTTGTTAGTCCAGAGTCAGAAGTTCAAGTTGCACCTCATCAGCATCCACAGTTCCAGGAATACAATTTTTTCCTTAATACCACTTCGAAATGGTAAAAATGACTACAAAAACTTTTTTGCAAGGAATAGCCTTGAAGCAGTTACAAAAAGACAGTAATAACCTGACAAGCTGTTATTGCCTTCCTTCTCGCATCATGTATGCGGTGTTGCTTTATAGCAACCCAAAGAACCAACCTGAATTGAACTCTAAAAGATGGCAAAGGATGACACCAAACATGATAAATCTTAGCAAATAACAATCAAATGTCTCATCAGCACTGGGTGTAACCTTGAACTATTACTGCAAGAATAATGTAAACTGTAAGACATCAGAGTTGTAGCCTCTGAAAGATCCTTAATGGGAGTGGGGGGGGGGGGGCAGTTCAAACAGTGCCTATGTAGAACAGCAACTATCACTTAGCACATAGTTTCTTTACAATTTGGAAAATCTCAGAGGAAGTTTTCCCCTCCCCTCCCCTCCCCTCCCCCCCACCTGCAGGCTATGGCTCTGGACATTCATGGAGCAATGTCGAAACTGTTACTGCAAACTTCAACATTCTTTCAGGTTTCAAGCGATTACGGTCGTCAATAGATGTTAGGCAAATATCCTTTCACACAAAATCATCACTGACTTTAGTCAATCCATCATGGAGGCCACCACGTCATGTTTAAGAACAAAGAGACATCAAAGCCACTGTTTTTTAAATATCTTCAAAAATTAGTTTCAGTTTCAAAACAGGATCAATAGTTCTCAATAAAATATGTAACAAGTCATCAGAGGTCATCTCTAACTTTGAATTCTTTAGGTTTTGGCGGTTCTGTGAGTGACGTCAATCCCCCTAGAGGCTCTGATGCAAATCTGCCGCTCCTAAAAGAGATGAAAGAAAGAATTCATGTCAGTATAGGTATAGACTGATTCACGCTCATGTCACTGGTAAGCATAAAACAGACACAGGAACATATGCATGCACCTTCTGTTTTGCCCTTGCAGTGATTTTGCGATTGCAGCAAAATGTGGATGAATTAAAGTGTAGCTCAAGTGAAAACCTTCAAAAATATATAGTAAACAACATCAAAGATGAATTCTATCAGTCCAACTCCCATCTTCATAGGACATTCTTGAGCCAAGATATAAACTGTTGAAGATAATTCACTTAACTAAAAATGGTACATTGTGCAATAGTTTTTGATGTCATTATTGTACTACTCAGATTTCAATCTTTTTATTTCTTTGTTTTTCTGAAAGTTACTACACCTTTTACCAAGGTGTGAAAGCACTCGAAGGGTTATGCAGTGATTTAATTAATTTACCCCTCTCTGTGCAACATGCTTTGCAAGCAACCAGAAAGTTTTCAAGGTCATAAAAACCCCTTTTCTTTTAAAGTGTGTAAGGAATGAGCCATCCCACAGCCTCATGCAACCATTGCTTCATGTTTAAAATTAAAGAACATACTGCTGGAGGTGAGTTTTTGTTAATGAGACTGTAGAATAAGCCAGTTCAGAGTTGTAACTGCACATGTCAGGTCAAAGGTCATAGGGGCATAGCAAAGTAAACATGTTCGCAGCAAGGCTTGGGAATTGGGCACTGCCATTGTGAAGAAGCAAACTGGCTCACTTCAGCATAAAATATTGCCAAAGCACCAAAAGTAAGAGACACAGGACTTCCATGGGATAGAAAATTAAAGTTACCTTTTTATTTTTTTACAGAGAATCTTGGTTTTAACTTTTGTTATGATCGTAACGAAAGCTGTAAATACGGAACTTAGCATGTGCAGGCTGGAACTGAATACTGAGGCCTGGAGTCTAACTATACACAAGGGAAGTCAATGAAAACTGTCTATGGAATACATGCCTGTCAATCCCTCAGATATCCCTCAGATATCTGAGTTACAGAATCATGTAAGTACCAAGACACAAGTGGCGTGATCTTCATATAAACTCAATGGAGACTACAATGGGAGTATAAATGCATTGACCATTATGACCGGCTGGTCATGAACACATAGTTTCCACAGCATGGTATATGTTTCAATAAGTTGGTAATTTGAGTTGGCCACTGCATGCTAAAATATTTTGAGTTTCTCTGTATATCACTTTGTCTATGTACGTAACATAGCCATGATCCCAGAAAAGTTTGGATACTCAAATGTTAAGTATGGCTACTGGTCAAGTTGTGAAAAAGCTAAGCAAGACCATACCTTATGTCTGCAGTGCACAGCAGCTAGTCTACTGTACGTGTGAAAAGGCTTGGCACACCTTCACCAATTTTTCGGCATTACCATCATTGAAAATATTGGGATACAGATTATATTTCTGCCAAATGGCTCAGCCTTTTCCCTCCTTTTTCTTTTTTACCACAGCCAATTTCTTATTCGTGGGGCTGTCCGAAAGCTGTGCAGTACTGCATAGTGTATACCTAATTAATGTCTACTGTCAGTGTCACTGTGCAGTACAGTAGCATTCAGAGTACCCTTATCACCTTTGACCTGTTAGACTTCAATGTAACCCTGAACTGGCTTATTTTGTGAAATAAGAAAGGACCATCCTGGGCAAAATTAAGAAGAGAAACTTCTCTCTTAGCAATACAAAAACTTGGAAGGACACATGAATACATTCGAGTCCTCACTCATAAGTTAGAAACTGTCTAGTTTTTATTTTCTATGAGGTTAGAGGTACGATTGCTGTCTTAACCACTCACCAGCTAAGCATGCCCATTCACATGGTCAGAATAAATCTGTAAACTATTTAAGGACTAAGTGGAATAAGAGCCTTTTCAAAGAATGCATTTAATATTAATCTTCCATTTATTTCATCTCAATTTATTGCTTTACCTTGGACCTGGTTTAGGTGATCTGCCAGCTTTCAAATCATCCAATATTTCTTCAACATCTTTAACTTCCAAATCTTCATAATAATGATCATTAACCTGTATCATGGGTGCATTCACACATGCTCCAAGACACTCCACTTCTGAGAAAGTAAACATCTTATCCTTAGAAGTCTCTCCAACTTTAAGGCCTGGTAAAAAGAAGATTCAAGAAAGCTTTTGATGAAAACATTTCCACTTTCAATACACCAATCCAAGCACTAAGTAAAGTCCACAATTAGAGGGTTTCATTGGCTTTTAATGAATCTTTTAAATCAATTGTTCACAACCAATTCTAAACCTCATACTCAGTGAATGAAGAGGCTACTGTAGCATGTAATCATGATATACACAAATCCAAACAATCTAGTGATGGTCTGAATAGTCTGACATAACTGGCGTCCATCACCTTTAATCTTTCAAATTCTTTGCTTATCTCTATCATGGTTGGTTGTACACTAAATACCTCTGGATACCCTCAATTTCACTGATTATGAAAGATTGGAATTGAATATAGAAAATAAAAGTAAGATGATCTGGGGTCAACAGACCCTGACACCACCAGCTTTGTCCATATATATATATGTGTCAACCTTCATTGTCAATATCTTGACAACTAAATGTGGGAAATGAATAAAACTTCCACCAAAATGCTAAGAATATGTTCCTCTTTAACATATGAAAAATAAATGTGGCTCTGGACTATTCTTTTAAAACAGTGATTAAGGCTCAGAGGCCATACACCGATGGCAACGGAGGCAACTTTTGCCCCAACTTTTAGTCATTTTATCGGGGCATTGCAGCAAACAGAGAATGCATTAATTTAAGGCATGGTCGTATTTCTTGGGGGACTGTATCCCTATAGAGAGACACCTTAACAAAGACACTGACACTGAATGCCACAGAGTGCAAGACTCCAATATAGCTGTAAAAATGAGCATGCCTAATGCTGCAGTCACACTAAAATGACAGATTTCCATCCCATTTCTTCGTTTGCTTTGTAAAGATCTTCTCCATCTTTGTTCAGAAAAAATAAAAATATGTCAACCTGTGTAAATATATGATTTGCATCTGATGACTATGAAAATAAAATACCTACTGACTTTTATGTGACGTCACACAGACATACATTTGTTATGGGACAGTGAAGTCAATATAAGGTCACAAAATAATTAGCATAAATTTTATTTTCTTAGTCCTGAGGTACAGTACAACCAATATTTACAAATGTTGGCAAATTTTTGGCTATTTCTGACCAGACATTAAGAAGATTTTAGCAAAAACTCAGAAAATATCCAATCGGAATCCGATCCACATTCACTGTAGTGTGACTGCAGCTTAAGTACAAGAAGGGGTGGGTATTGATGGAAGGGAATTGAATTTTCCCAGAGTTAAACCTAATTTTGTAACAAATGAAAAAAGATTAGCTAAGGCCCTGCAATGCTGCAATAAGTGCCATTTAAAAGTCTATGAGACTGTTGTGAAAGATCATCACTTGAGCTTTAACCCAATTTATTTGGTGTAAACCTTCCTGTACATCTCTGGACTGTTTCAATTTTGTCTATGTTCGGCTGGTATGGGTTGCAACATGTATGAAAACACATGACTATAACAAAGGTAAGTTAGTTAGTTACATGAGATTTAATGAGGTTAACTCAATAAAAAGTTCAAAGTTAAAATTTATTTCAAATTAGGTTCTTCAAATTTGGTTTCCCCTTAGTCACCTCATACGACAGGCGGGAGATAGCTTGGGCATATTCTACAACCCCCAGACCACAGGGGGATGACTCCACCAAAAAAAAAATGAAAAGGATGGGGTAAGATTTACCAATTTTCCTGGTGATGGCATCTTTAATATCATCAGATCCTCTCAGCATACATGGTGTGGTAGTGCAAATTTGAACATGATATTTGCCAACAGGTTTCCTGTCAAGGGTGAAAAAGAAAAGGCCACAGGTTATCATTGTTAATGTTGGAGCTGAGAGGGAATAATTAATCAGTAATCTTTTTGGGAAGAGCAATTATGATGCATTTTTCTAAATGTACATTGAATTTTGCAACCACATATCCCTTTAACACAAAAAGAGACAGAAACAATGATTCTAAATGGACCGATAATTTGAAAGTTATGCATTTGGTATTAAGGTTCTTGGAGAAGTGTGAATTGTTCAACTCAAGTACAAACAAGCATATGCAACCTCTTTTGACAAAGAAAAAACAAATACTGTAACTTTCAATAACTGAAGTATATCGTAGCCTGAGCATGAGTGCTTTAGGGCTGTGAAAATGAAACAATTAATCACTAAATGATTGCATGTGGAATAATCGTTTAGTACAAAGCTACAAGCGAATAATTGCAAAACCTGTTTTTGACAATTTTTTACACATTTGTTTACTCTGATGATCCCTGGAATTTTGTTAAATGGAACATTCTGGACATATGTGAACCTTGTAGGCTTCAAAGTTTCAGAATAATTTGGTTTAACCATGCAAGATAACAAATATTATTACTTTTGCATTACATTCAGTATCAATCACAACCTATTGAAATTACTTTTTTTGTGATAAGGTAATTGTGATTAATCACTAAACAATGGCAAATTTTTGAGGTAGAACCTTTAGTTATTTTGCTAAACACTCACAGCTCTACAGTGGTTTACTGTATTTTATTCAGCGCTATGAGGAAAGGATCAAAAAATGATTTTCTCAAGCCTGCCAGTTCAGCTAGGCACTAAAATATTCTCAACCCTATATGGACTTTAGGTCATGAATCTGATTCCAATCCTCTTCCAGTAGGCAAAAGCATTCTCTCCTTAGGGTACATTCACAATTATGTCTGTGGTGAATCTGAGGCAAAATTTTCGATCTTGGAGCAAATAGGGACAAATTATGGAAATTTCCTGTGAAATATCCCCTTTTTACTCAACGAAACCCTATGACCCTATGAAAAATTTGTGCCCAGTCCTCTTAAACGCCACATTTTGGCCTTGGTGTGAAGGCACATTTAGATTGCCCTAAGAAGATAGCAAGCACTTTGCCCATGCTCTCAGACTATAATGGATAAATGTTTGACTTCATTTCCTGTTTTGTTTCACTTGTTTTTTGTGTTCAGAAGATCTCTACTTTTAGATTCAGCCATATTGACTCTAGTGACTATGACAACCACAAAATGAAATGTAGTATTTCAGAATGTTTTATTTAAAACCTTTTCGATCCCTATGTCAGGATACTCTTCTGTCACACAGTGACTGATGAGGATCCTGACACAAGAATAAAATAATTTGGTATCCCCCCTTCACAAAATGTATCTCCACCCCTCATAAGGAAAAAAACCCTCAAACTTGTTTTTTCAAAGAGACTTGTTTAACAAGTGGGTAAAAATGACTATATCTAATTTGCAAATGTCCAACACTACCCCATAAGTATCAGAAAAAGGACTAACAAACAAACAGTTACAGTCATGGTGTTACACCCTACCCTTCCTTATTAAAACCTTCCCCCCCCCCCCCTTTCCTTCTCCTACCCATATCACTTAGGATTGCCATTAATGTTGCTAGAAAATTTCAGATATTTTGGATGAATATCAAGTTTTGAACATGTAAATTTGGAAAAAACTATGGAAACTTCAAGAAAATTTGCATTGTTTCTACTGCCATCCTTTCATTTGTCACCTGTACTGTAAGAAATGTGTATTAAATGTAAGCGAGAAAGAAAAATCCCATAATTTTAATGTAATATCCTGTACAAAACAAATCAAATTTCCCTTCAAAGGACCAACTTTTTGTCCAATTACCAAAATTTCTCTCAAATATCATGATTTCCCTGCTAAGAGCCTCCTAAATTTGAAATTTCTGTTTTCCCCACTCAATTATGTCACTTACTGGCAGATGTAAATGTTTTACAGTACTGTACCTGTTAAACATTGTATAAAATGTTGCAACTTCATAGACTCTCATCTTTGGCATCTTAAGGATCTGTGCCACTTTGTTCATGCAGGAGAGGGACACCCAACCTTCTTGTCGCTGGGCCAAATCCAACACCGGGATGACTGCAGCTGCTTGATGACCAATAGGATAGTTGCTAATGATGTCATCCACCCTCTGTTAAGGAATAGATAAAACTTTTCGCAATATGGATGTCAGCAAGGCTGATTAAATTTAGAAAAAAATCTGACTTGGTACTAGAAATACTTCTGAAAGGTCTTGCTACTTACTTAGAGTATACACTTTTGAAAATTTCAATATTATAAATATAACTTTGTTACAGATGAAACAAAGTTTTTAAAATTGTTGCTATTTTTGACTGATTTTTGTCAGATCCAAAGACGTACAGCTGTGATTAAAAAATTACAGTTCTGGACTCTGGCAAAGAAATGCAAATAATAACTTCAGTGGTAGGCCGGCACAAAATGGCACTTTTTGTACAAAAATCAGAACACTCTACTGCTTTGTTAAGAACTTCAAGGGTATTGAGGCATAATACTGTACGCCTATGTAGAAAGGTGCAATGCTTTTGTAAGTTGGATGATAAGGAAACAATCACCTGAATGGCAGACTATCTTTAAAATTACCTAGTTCATTGTATATGTATACAAGAGACGAGAAAAAATAAATTTTAGTGGGAGTTTTTAAGACAAAAGCCCCACCCTTTCTTGACTACTGGACAAAAACTGCAGTATACAGTAGCAGCACATACAGCTACTGTAGCTGAGAAGCAGCCCACAATCGAAACAATGACTGCAGGCTTCGACAAATTTGTTTTTTACTCCTTGTCCATCAGGCTAGGGATTCCCAAAGTCTACTTGCCCGCATGAATATGCACTGAGTCCATATCTAATTGCCATTGAATTCCTATGTGAAGAATACTTATGTGCTGCTTGCCTGGCAGGCTACAATATTGAGCAGTTCACTTGTCTGAGTCATTTTTACTTGTCCCAGACTGCCGCATGGGGGATTTGTCGAACCCTGTAGGTTTTTTTGTCTGGTAATGGGCGTGGCAAACCAATTATGACACACATGAAAACACTCTATACAGAGTGCTTTCATGTGACTTTACAATAGGTTCTGTAAGCCGTGCCTACTGACGGACAAAAATTAACAGTGTTTAGATGCAACAATCACACATGGTCATAGGCTGCTCCACAGCTAACAACTGCATGGTCCAGGGGTGAGGGTATCAGACTTGCAGTCAGGGGGCTGGGAGTTCAAATCCTGGCCAGGTCATAACAAAGACTTTAAAAACAGGACCTACTGCCATTGTGCTTGATGCTAAGCAAAAGCAATAGAGTGGGGAAAACAAGTCAGTGAGTTACAACCAGAAAAAGGCCATGGCCAGCTGGACTTAAACTAATTGGTTGGAAACCTGGCTGTAAAACTCCATCTAACTAACTAAGTAGCTGCTTTTCAACTAGCTACACTACATGTAAGTAGTGTGCTACACTGAATTCTACCCATCCAAAGGGGCAAGGCACATTAGTGGAAGCACTCTGTAAGACTTAAACCCAACAAATTACCTTTCCAACTTAATAGCTTCATGTCACCTGACATTTCATCAAAATGCCTTATGCTCATGTGGCTCTGTATGTTCAGTTAAATCATGTCTACTGAATGAAATGTCTATTAAGTTAAATGCTGAACACATCATTCCATGTACTGTTCAGTAGGCACTTTGAAAATGATTCCTTCATAATTATCAATGCCTTCAATTTTTCCTTTGTTTTCAATAATCAATCAAGTAGCTTTAGTACATTGACAAAGTAGATAGTGTACACCGCTAACTCCCCACATGTATTCTGCATACATTACCTTCATGTTTTCTGGTGTAAATTCAAAAGGTGTGTTGGGGTTATTGTCTGGTGTGTCCTTATGCTGTAAATACAGAAAATACAGAGAGATTTAATGTTTACATACAAAGCACCTCAGTATATACAGTTTGCACCTTAATACCTAACAGTGTACACTGGAGGCTACTACAGTACTTACTGTTTGCAGCTTATACAGTACTGCACTCTCAGCAGGGTGGGGGAGTAAGAGGGAAGTGGGGGAGGGAAAAGAGAGAGTAATTGGGCATACTTTGATGGTCAAAGAGATACTTAATTGTATTTGGAATAGTAATGTACAGTACTGTAAATGTTGGGGCTCCTGAAGTTATGCCTTCCACCAAATCCTTACTCTAGATTACCACCAGTATGGTACTGTACCTTCCCTGGAATGCAAAGTTTAACTGGTTATCTCACAACATTTGCCATGCACAGTAGCCTAATACTTCCTGAAATGATGAAAATCATTCCTGCAACCATGAAACTAAATGTTTGCACACAGTACAAACATTTTCAAAAGTCCCTGCCAACAGTTTAGAAACTGAGCTGTAAAACTCTATCCAACTACTGTAACTAACTATCAACCTCAGGCAGTTCACTCTAAGAAATATACTGTAGCAGTATATGTATCTCAACCCTTCACAAGAGCACAGCTCCATTAAGGAGGGTGATACAGCCCTTCTTGTGATTTCCTATCCCAGGATTTTGTAGGAAATCCTCGGGAGCATATCTTGCCTCATCTGTTCCTCCCTAACCACATAATAACTAGTTTGTTTACTGTCTGAATGACTTCTCAAGTTTCTTGACTAATATAAAATGGAAGAAATGAAAGAGAATTGTCAGGCAAATACTAGTAGTTGCCTTTAATCGGCCAGGCTTGATTTTACATACTGTACCTAAGAATTATTTTTGACGAATAAGGAAGAAGTTGATTTGCAAGCACTGATTGACTTGTCCACCAAATACAGTGCACTGCTAATGATTTGGTATTTCTCTGTTAAAATCCTCAGATACAGTATACTGTAATGCCGCTTGCAGTATGAATTGCGTTCACCTTTTTCGAAACATGACTGAAATCACCCTTGCTGAAAAAATTTTATTCTGATAAAATTTCCCAATTTTGTGTTCCTACACCTATCTTTATTAAGTACAGTAAAGTATTTACTTAAAGGAATCAGACAAGGAAAATTGACTTCCTCCTGGTTCATCCTCCTTCTCAACCGACTGCCAAATTGTTCCTAAAGACAACTGAGGGTCACAGAGGTTATGTTTATTTTAATAGGGGATATGACCCCCCCCCACCCCGAGGGGAATGCTGAGTTAATGAAGTTTTGTGTTCATGCCACTTACTGCACACTACTGTACGCTGTAGTTTTCAATTAAACCCCCTGATTTCATGTGTTAATTGAGGAGGAAATTCTTAGTACTTGTTTGGAGGAAAATAAAAGAATGTTCATTGGTGTGAGGATATGCTGTCATATATGTGGGCCCATGAGTTCCCTTTTGGACACAAATCTAGTGACTTCCTTGCTGCTAACTGTATTTCAAGAAATATATGTTAACTGAATGAAAGTTTCACCAAAATTGTACAGTACAATATGACTTACAGTACCTTTTTTCACCTACGTACTTAGAAAAATTTTTGTTTAGAATTTCGCCCAAGCATGCCACAGGGACAATTGCACAGTACCATTATCAGAATGTACAGAACTACAGAGCTGTACAGTACCAATACACTATGGTGTAGCTTACCACAAAAAGTTGATCCGATGCAACAGCTGACGTGCCATGGTAACTTCTTAACTGTCTTGGCTGGCCAATGAAAATGGAAAGAAAAATTCATTCAGTTTTTTTTTTTTTTTTTCCACTGATGAACCAGTTGTGCAGTACTTTCTGTAGTAATGCTTTTGTGACATCCAAGTGATACAGTAGGTCTTCAAAATTTGTGAACCATACAGTGGCAAAGTACTGTAGGCCTACAGTAAGAGAATTACTACTGTATTAATTGTAGGGGTGCACCAGATTTGGAATTTTAAAATCTGGCCGAAACTGGATTTGCCAGATTTGAACCAAAATTCCAGCCGGATTTGAGGGATTTAGTCAAATGAAAGAACAGGAACCTGGTGGTGGGGTTATACCTTAGGCTTAGAATACCTAAGGAGCCTCAGTGGAGCAGGTCTTTTGACCTCTACGTATATCTGTATCATCTTAGCCACCATCAGCAAATGTACAGTAGCAGTGGTCAGGAGCTGTGCCATGTCTATTTTATTTGTAAGCATATTTTTGCTATTCCCTCACAGAAACTGTTGAGTTCATGTCTAATTTGGGTTTTGTGACGTGGCATGTTTCATGAATGTTTGGGCTATTGACAAAATGTTACTTCATACCAACCCTGAATGAGATGCCTAAGGGTTCGGTTCAGTGAGGAAAAAAATCAAGATGTATTTTGAACACTTATTTTTAAAGCCTACAGTAACATGCAACATGTTGAAAATGATTTCATATGTAAATGTCTGTCCATACAAATTAAGGGACTATAAAAGTATGAAAACATTGGCAGTCAATATCCAAATTGAAAAGGAATCAATTACAATACTGTACTTTAGGGGATTCAATGCATGTTTTAAATTTTGGTTTGGAATATTTCAGTATAAAACCTATGCTATACTGTACATGAAAAGTGGTGGTACAGTAGTCATGCTAGTAACAGTGTAGGGGTCAGGACCGTCAGGTAGGAATCATCTCAGGAAGTTGTCCAACTGTCAACAGACCATACAGTAGGATACATGTAGGGCTGTACTAACTAATGTGAAATTTTCTTGATGTACTGTAGGCCTATCAGTCATTGGCAATATATTTCATCTGTTTTTTATCTGTTAATTGTGAAGCTGATTTCAATAGTCACAGAATCACTGACACTATTTATACCGCCACCATCACTTGTACTATTTTAGTTCACAAGTAAGGATATTAATGTGGTTAGAACATTTGTTAGTAAAACAGCTAAAAGGCCCCCCCAAAAAAAATGCTTGATCCTCATCACCATTGCAAGACTGATTTTGGACGCTAATGGATATTTTTTTAAATTTGGTATTACTGAATAAAACCCTTCTTGGTCGTCCTGCAAGTCAATGCCATCCCTCATCACCTCCTATTTATGAAATTCCCCAGCTTGCCTGCAAGCAGCATCTGGCATCAGTCATTTGGCACTGGGATAGCACTCTCTAAACTAGAGGGCAAAGTGATATAGCTCTTCCTCTGTCTATGAAACTTGCCGGTTGAGTTTTTGTAGTTCACATGTTCCTTGGTACTTACAGTACACACCTTGTACACCTAGTAGCTATCGCTTTACGGTGTCAGGGCAAGTCCGAGTTTGAAGACAGGCAAGAAGAGAGAGGAAGAGCTACCATGTCTCCCTCTACTTCTTGAGAGTGCTATCCTTGTGCCAAATGACTTATGCCAGAAAGTCAGTTTTGTTGATTGCTTCCATCAACTCCCATTGTATTTTGGCTACGAAAATTTGACATCTTTTCTGGTGGTTTTTGGATATGCCCAGATATACTATAAATCCAGCAACTGACCTCTGTACATCAACTTGAAAAGAGCACCAGAGAAGATTTATCTGGATTTGATAAGCTATAGGTTGATTCATTGACACTGCTTCACAAAATGTTTTAAATCACTGGAACCTTTTATGAGTAACTACACGTACATTAAGTACAAAATGGGGGGTGACTAAGTCCTTCCTCATATTTGAAAGTTTACAACCAGTGATAACACCCTATAGCTAAATCTTTAGATAATATTGTAAGTAGTGCACTCCCATCCTACAGTAGTCTTCATTTTATGACATTTTATTAAGTCCTGTAATAAAATAAGTTGTGTTGTATAGCTTACCTATAAATCTGGCAAATCCAGCCGGATTTAAGACAAAATCCGGCCGGATGTCAGATTTGGAAAAATCCCAAAATCCGGCCGGATTAGAAATCAGGTGCACCCCTAATTAATTGCAGGCTACAGTACATCATGACCTCTTGCACATACTGTATGGTCTGAACATCACTGAATCACAGACATTACCAAAATTTCAGGGGCTCATTTAATGCACTAACAGTGCAAGCATACAGTAGTAGTACCTTAAGTGCAACTGATGTAAAGTACTGGTGACATTTAAGTTTCCATTGAGGCACTGAAGTTTGATCACAAGTTTCTGTGAAAGCTTAACAATGAAGTTCTTGTCAAACTGTAGTATTAAAGGCTAGAAAAGAGGGCAATTTAGATTCTTAATCAGTTCAAAATGATTGGCACCCAATGTATGGATCCTTGGAATCAGGTTTGAAAGATTGAATCAATGTGCTGTATTTCCACATATTGTTCTTCTAACAAATTTCTTCACATATGATCTGTGATATCATGATGTTCATACTGTACATAGAACAAAAAGTCAGGATTCTGAGACCTAGACCACTTCCACCAAACTTCAGTGTGTGCCTGTACCTGGAGTGAAGTACAGTAAAAAGTACAGTAATCTTGCAAAAAAATGACCCTTCATTTTTACTGAACGTCTCTAAAACTGAAGGCCTACAATTCAAATGTGTAGGCAAATCATCATTTTCCAGATAGGTTACTAGTGCAATCTTCAAATGATTTTTTTTTTGAACAGTTTGAAAGTTTTGTGATGAGGGAGAACATACAGAAAGAATTCCAAAATGACTGCACCTTGAAGTTGTACTGTAAATAGGGCTGTGAACGTGTAGCATTTTAATTAAACGTTTAATCGCAAAAATTTGCGATCGTTTAGCGGTTAATCGCGATTAATTAACCTCACGAAGTCAACATGCTTACAACTATATTGTGTTCATCATGCTCCCAGTAGACCTATCGATGTATTTTAATTGGGCACTACATATGCGACATTTAGCAATCTTGTCAGCTTTATCAACATCGAAAGAATCCCACACCACGCTTGTTTTACGTCCCACCCTGTACTACTTATATCGAATTTGATGCAAAGCAACTGCGGTTAAACTATTCTGCAACTGCCAGTGAACTCGGAACGTATTTATTACGACAGTAATTCCGTGCTCATCGCAAGTGAAACCGTACGTACGAAATCGAGACAATAAACATTGCACTCTTCATTAAACTACGTAAGTACATGATATACGAACGCACGTGGTCGCTTGAGCACCGGATCGAACTAGTTCACTGTTGCCTGCATGGTCGACTCACGCAAAGTAAACAAGCAGTGTGCATTGTACTCAAAACTGTTAAGTGTTGCAATGACTACTCTGTGCAGCTTTTAAATACGCATTGAATGAATGTTGTAAGATGTAGGCCGCGCGGCACATCGAGGCTGTACAACCTCCGTTCCGCAATTCGCGGGGAGTACTACGAGTTGCTCCGTTGTACGGCTAGGCAGCAGTTTACCTCTAGGCTGCTTACAGCGCCGGAAAAGTTTACATAGGGAAATTCACAAGACGATCGATCTGTGTGAATTGTGTAGAAGGAAAGGTGGGCAAAAATTCATAGGACATTGGGAAGAATATCGGACGAAAAATGGGTTTTGCGATTAATCGCCAGTAGCTTTGAACTAAACGTTTATTCCACATGCGATCGTTTAGCGATTAATCGCTACACGGTCACAGCCCTAACTGTAAACTTTCAGGTTTCTGTTCCATGCCCTGTAACTTAACATTAAAGGGATGCCGTGAGATTGCAAAAAGGAAAATACATTAAAATTTTCAGTTCAAAACTTAGGTCACTTGTCTAGGACGACCATTTGAACAATGACTGGGAAAAATGCTGCCAATTTCGGCATCAGCCTTTAAATTCTACACAAGTATGTCCGTGTTCTCAAGCGCTTGCTGTGTGTACAGTGAGAGATAGCCAAGTCTGAGCAGTATGGAATGTTTTTAGCCAGGTGACACCTCGAAACTATTGCATATTCAACACCAGGTTAGCTATTTAACGGTCTTAAATGAGGGATGTTTTTGAAAAAGGGCCTCCACAAATTTACCGATTAAAGCTGTTTAGGTTAGTTCCGGACACTGTAACTATCAGTTTGCATGCAGTTTCCATTTGTATTCTTCAATACATCAATACACTCGCTGCAATTTCATGGATAAAGAGAAACATTGGAAGAAGTATAATTAAATGTTTTTCCTTTTTGTAAACTCACAACATTGCTTTAATGACACCTAGCATTATGAAACAAATTGGTGTCCTTTAACAGTGAGTATTCATTAATTAAGATTATGAAAGGTGTAAAGAGGGAATACAAGTTTCACATTATTGTCCTACTTTTGATCTTCCTAGAAGAAGAACACAGACAAGACTAGGCCTAGGTCCTAGGCCTATAGCTACACAAAGGATTGGTAGGCCTAGGCCTAATGCAGTCCATATTGTTAAGTTCAATGAGTTCAATCAAATTGCCTAGCCTAGCAAGCCTAGGCCTAACGTTTCTATGAATAAACACACGCTAAGTGCAATGTGCAAGCAAAATGCAGGACAATCACACCATACTATTGACGTGTAAAATCTTGACAGCACGGCCAGAATATTGGGTGAATAGCTAGCCTAGTGTCACACTGTGCAGTGTTGGGTGTTAGCCTAACGTTAGCTTAGGCTAAAAGTTATACAACAGTATAATGTACAGTAGCCTTAACGTTAGGTCTTACACAGAGTTAACGACTGACTTGGGTTCTTGAAAATATTTTGAAAATTTCAACTTAGTGACAACTACTTGAGCTCCCCTCTGGAAGCATACAGATATGTACTTACGGCTTGAACACATAAACGTCTTCCCCAGGCGGACAACATGATTTTTAGGAAATATGCAAAGCTGGCGGCCCTAATTACTGACCTAACGTAGCCTAGTCTTAAACACAGTTGACCAATGTACAATTTGTGAAGTAAGAATTGTTGTTACACAACAAGCAGCTGCAGTAGGCATGGTCACCCTGCCATGATATAGATACCTCTATATTACAAATCAGCGGTGCTGCGTTCCATCAGGTAAGGCTGGGTACACAAACTTTCTGATCAGCGCTCGTGAACTTGCGATCATTTTTTTTCTTCCTGCAAAACCGGCAGAATACTGTAGCTCATTGTTTTGCATCGTCAACGTTAATAGTTATGTTGTTTTAGTTCTGTGAGGGAAAGCCTTATTTTTTCAAAATCATGGTAGAGGGCGGTCGGTGGTGAACACTTTCTTCCAGGAAGGTGGGGGTGCATAGGCCTATGCCTAATTCTCTTTTTCGACAGAGGATAATAGACGCATTATTTCCCCCACCCCCTCTTAACACACACACACACACCAGACTCTGATCGAAAAGTCACTGAAATTCGAAAATATGCCATATGGAGACACCCGTGCAAATGTGCGGTTTTCCCAACTTTCAGTTGCCTTTATGAAGTTGGAATTCTTTGCAAGAAAAATTTTCCGCGCGCTTAGCGCACCCGATTGGGGCCCAATCAGTTCTGTCAGTGGACTTTCATCCCAGCCAACATGCCCAGCTGGGCCCCAACTGGGTTTCAGCTGGGCTACTTGCTGGGCCCCAGCTGGGGCCCATCCGTGTTTGCCAGGTGTTTCCACGCGGGGCCCAACGTTGGGCTAGCCTTTCCCAGCTGAAGCCCAGCTGAAGCCCAGCTGTGCCCCGCTTCAATAACTGAAGCCTAGCTGGGCTTCAGCTGGGAAAGGCTAGCCCAGTTGGGCCCCACGTGGGAACACGTGACAAACACGGATGGGCCCCAGCTGGGGCCCAGCAAGTAACCCAGCTGAAACCCAGTTGGGGCCCAGCTGGGCATGTTAGCTGGGATTAGGCCCCAATTGGGCTAACCTAGCCCTATCAAGCCCCGCTGGGTCCCAACTTGGCCCCAAGGAGTTTACAGCATCCCTCCCATCTTTCTGGCATGCCCAGTTGGGGCCCAGTTGGGACCTGATGACAGTACCAACCTCAGCCCAAGCACATCTAAGCCCAAGATTCCCAAGTAATTAAAACCCACTTGGGTTCCAACCGGGCTTGCTTGCTGGGAAACCGACACCGCGGCTCGCTCATAAATCAGTCTGGAAAACTTTTCCGAGCCGTGTAGAGCGGTATTCTTAAATTTCTTTTTCAATACAGGCTCTTAATTTTCAAATAGGCCTACTGGGCCACGTTTCGGAGTCAAGTTTTTAATGTCACTCAGGGAACCATCAATTCGCGCACGCCTTAGGTAACATTAAGAAACAACGGGTATCTTCGATCAGTCGCGATGCGACCTCAGATAGATGCTAATATATATATACGCAAATTATTCACTTAATGACCAAAACTTCAGATTTCCTTACAGGAAACCCATAATCTAGAATTTCTACTTGACTTGAAGACCGGTAGCTATAACCACTGAAAAAAGAACAGATCCAAACAAATTTTCGTTGCGCTTCACGCGCCGCAAATCACTAGGTCATAACACGTGGTTTTCACACTTAAAACAAAATCGGACTATGGTGGTGCTTTCCCACCCCCTCCGACGTAGGATAAAAAGTCTAGTCTTGGACATTGTGGACCCATATGCGGTGCGCGAATTGTAGGGCGAATTGTAAAGAATTACCTTTTTTAGACCTTTAACTTGAATATAGGGCCTATTGAACTTGTATTGTAGACGAATTTTTATTTTAATTTCCCTATGCCACGAAGAACTAGTAGAGAAGGTTTTAGACTGATGAAGAATCCGCTTGATTTTAGCATATACGGCACGGCGAATGAAGATCGTTCTTGTAACGAAGGCCTTGAATCCCGCCCCGCTTCGTACTCGAGTAAACTTCAGTTCAACCGCATATATTTTCGGCCTGAAAAATATTATTCAGCCTGAAAGACTGTCTCATTCCGGAGCGCTACCATTAGTTTCCACGGAGCATTAGCAAATTTGAAAATAGGATCCTTCAGACATTCCGAAACGGCATCTACCAGGCTTCGTGTAATTAGCATAGTGGGCTACCTGCTAAAACGCGCAAATCTTATAGCTATTCTGATAAGAATCTCCAGTTTCGTCGCAACATACAGAGGTGAGAAGTCTCCAAACAAGAACGGAACTTCAGGACAAATTGTAATGACGATCATACTATATATTGCAGGGACTGCGGTGACGGGGGCCGGGGGCTAGGGGGGTTAGCCCCGCACTTTTTTGATGTGGGCATTTGGGGCCGCCTTAAACTGCATTTTATGCCGTCTTAAAATGCATTTATTTTATTGGACATATTGGGCCGCTTCGATGATTAGCCCCCTCACTTCAAAATTAGCTCCGCGGCCTCTATAAGATTGTCTTAAAAAGTTTTCATTTTAAACTGGGGGTATGAATGGTAGCATGCACCTGGCGAAAACATCGACAAGCTTTTAGAGCCCGTTTACTTTTTGAATTTAGGGTGTAAGTCAATAGAGGAACTAATGTGGGTATGCTACCTTGCCGTGCTTCTTGAGTTTTCAGATTTTATAAAAGGTGGCGCCTCACCATAATAAGAAAAAAAAAAGAAAATTAAATAAATGAAAAAAAAAAAAATCCAAAAGATTGAAGCCAAGCGTTCAAGGTCTCTGGCCGGTTATGTATCCTGTCAACTACAACAGAGAACCAACTCAGGCGCCTCTCTAGTACCCTTCTGCATACAGTGACGCTCAGCGTGCTTTGTATACGACAGCAATCTTTCCTCGGGACTCCCCTCAAGGACCGGCGATACATTGGGGAGGAACACTACTCGCCTCCCAGTGCAATCAGAGTAGGACCATGTGTGAACACTACCGTCCGGTTTGACGTCAACGTGCCGCACAAGGTATAGTAGAGGATGTCTTATATAGCTTGGACATCTGCAACTATCACACCTTAGAGTGGAATTTTAAAAGTACAAATTTCAGCCAGATGTAGTGTTAGCAGAAAAGAATTGTGTTTATCAAATATTCATTGATAAGTTTTTAATTATTTTTGCATGTTTTTTGACAAGGTTTTCCTCTACGACTGATGTTTCTTCTTAATATTTCTCATTACCACTCCAAATGGAGGCTTATGTAACAGAAACGTCACCAAAACGTCACAATATTTCTGGTTCGTACTGGGAAATCTGGAAGTTTATTGTACGGTACCTTCTGTAGGATAATATACATTGAGGACAGTTAAACCAACTGAGGTAACTGTAACTTTACTCAATTTTTATTTTATATATCTGTCGACGAGGTTTATTTCATTTTATCGAAGAAAAATTTCCTGGGATCTTGTCGACTCAGATCTGGCTGATTTGCATTAAGGAGTTTGTTTCATTATTTATTAGGGTATATCTTACTTTTTAATAATTTGGTAATGATAGAAAGGGAGTCGTTCTCAAAATGTAACACCAACTTGATTAATAAATGTTGAAATGTAATTCTAAATAGGGTTATTTTGAAAACGACATAACGTCTACAATTAGAATGACTAGACATAAAATAATCATCCCTATTAGTGAAATAGATCAGTCCATTTTGTGCAGGCCTGCAAAGTTTGGGACAAGGTCCATTTCCTAGAGCACGTAACTTTGCTAATTGAAGATCGAGTATAACGATTGTGAATGCTTTCGCCCTCTCGATTTATTGGCTTTCCAACCGTGCACCGTAAAACCGTGCATTGTTACTCCTGTCAAGATGATCGCTTCTCGGCCTTTTGGCTAAGATCATGTGTAGTATCTGTTCTTTTCATCCAGTCAAGAATGGAGCCATACATGACAGACTAATGGTGAAAATGGTCTGAAGGCCGCGAGGTTGGTCGTTTAGTGTTGTCCTTCAGTGGACGTAATAGCTTCTTCGGGAAGCAGTATTAAGTTTGGTTTCGCCGAACGGCCCTTTGCCAGAGGGTCGGGGGAGGACTTTAGAAAAAGAGAGGTTTATTGGCTTTCCAGCTTCTTTGGGAAGCAGTGAAAGCATTGGTTTCGCCGTAAGGCCCTTTGCCAGAGGGTCAGGAGGACTTTGGTTTTCTTTCAAAATTTATTTCACCTTTGAACAAATTAAACTAAACAATAACAGTCTGTGTAATTGCTATTTACATCAGAAAAATGAAAGAAAGGTTGAAATTAAGACAATGGTAACAATTCCTAAACGAAAGCAGAACATTTCAAGTCACTGCTACATGCAATAGCCAAGTAAATTAACAGAAAAAGATAAAAACGAGCAAAACACGCATTAACCTACGTTATTCTATTGGGTTGGAACATATGTAGTATATCCCGGTTTTATTCATCCGGTCTAGAATGAAGCCACCATACATGACACATTAATGATGTAAATGGTCTGATCGTCGTGGTATCAGATTGGTCAAGACAGTGTTGTCTCTCAGTACAGCTTCTTTAGGAAACAGTTTTATTTGAAATTTGGTTTCGCCGAACGGCCCCCGATGCTCTTTGAAGTTTGCCAAAATAACAAATGTTGTACCATTAGTTCCGACTTTTTCGCTGACAAAAAGTCAATCTTGGACAAAACTAGATGGAACACCGCCGCCCCCAGCACAATGTTGGAGATGATAAGGCCAGTTGGGGACGCACCATTTTTTCTTATTTATTAACCCATTTAGGTCGTATTTGTTTGAAATTAGAAATCAAAGCAGCATCAGTTCAGACAGGGACCGCGGAGACGGGGGCCTAGCGGGCTTTAGCCCACTTACATTTTTTTTTTTTGTTTGTTTGCTGTGGTTATTTTTGGCCGCCTAAAACTGCATTTTATTTTATTAGACATATTGGGCCGCTTCGATGATAAGCCCCCTCACGTCAAAATTGGCTCCGCGGCCTCTGTAAGATTGTGTTAAAAAGTTTTCATTTAAACTGGGGACTTTCTTGTCTTTTTCTCTTATGGGAGCATAACCCAATTAGCAGGTGTATTAATGCGTCTCTTTGTTCGCCCTCAGATAGAGCCCCTAAAGGGAGCCCTTTTTTGATATCATATAGAATAGGATGAGGTGTTTTGTAATTATTTTATGAACGTATATTATATGAAGTCCCACTAATAAAATTGGGCTAATTGAAGCAATTTTGTGGAAACTATAGGCTTTAGAAGCTGGCGGAGGCATACCAAGCTTGTAGTGAAAAACAATGCTCGGAAAAGGGTGACTGAACTTTGAGCTGAAATAGCAAATAATCTTCACGGTCATGATATAGAAAATTAAAAATGCCATAAATGTCCAACTTGTCAGCTTTCATATGAGTGGTAGCATGCACCTGGCGAAAACATCGACAAGCTTTTAAAGACCGTTTACTTTTGGAATTTAGGGTGTAAGTCAATAGAGGAATTAATGTGGGTATGCTACCTTGCCGTGCTTCTTGAGTTTTCAGATTTTATAAAAGGTGGCGCCTCACCATAATAAGAAAAAAAGGAAAATTAAAGAAATGAAAAAAAAAAAAAAAAAAAATCCAAAAGATTGAAGCCAAACGTTCAAGGTCTCTGGCCGGTTATGTATCCTGTCAACTACAACACAGAACCAACTCAGGCGCCTCTCTAGTACCCTTCTGCATACAGTGACGCTCAGCGTGCTTTGTATACGACAGCAATCTTTCCTCGGGACTCCCCTCAAGGACCGGCGATACATTGGGGAGGAACACTACTCGCCTCCCAGTGCAATCAGAGTAGGACCATGTGTGAACACTACCGTCCGGTTTGACGTCAACGTGCCGCACAAGGTATAGTAGAGGATGTCTTATATAGCTTGGACATCTGCAACTATCACACCTTAGAGTGGAATTTTAAAAGTACAAATTTCAGCCAGATGTAGTTTTAGCAGAAAAGAATTGTGTTTATCAAATATTCATTGATAAGTTTTTAATTATTTTTGCATGTTTTTTGACAAGGTTTCCCTCTACGACTGATGTTTCTTCTTAATATTTCTCATTACCACTCCAGATGGAGGCTTATGTAACAGAAACGTCACTAAAACGTCACAATAATTCTGGTTCGTACTAGGAAATCTGGAAGTTTATTGTACGGTACCTTCTGTAGGATAATATACATTGAGGACAGTTAAACCAACTGAGGTAACTGTAACTTTACTCAATTTTTATTTTATATATCTGTCGACGAGGTTTATTTCATTTTATCGAAGAAACATTTCCTGGGATCTTGTCGACTCAGATCTGGCTGATTTGCATTAAGGAGTTTGTTTCATTATTTATTAGGGTATATCTTACTTTTTAATAATTTGGTAATGATAGAAAGGGAGTCGTTCTCAAAATGTAACACCAACTTGATTAATAAATGTTGAAATGTAATTCTAAATAGGCTTATTTTGAAAACGACATAACGTCTACAATTAGAATGACTAGACATAAAATAATCATCCCTATTAGTGAAATAGATCAGTCCATTTTGTGCAGGCCTGCAAAGTTTGGGACAAGGTCCATTTCCTAGAGCACGTAACTTTGCTAATTGAAGATCGAGTATAACGATTGTGAATGCTTTCGCCCTCTCGGTTTATTGGCTTTCCAACCGTGCACCGTAAAACCGTGCATTGTTACTCCTGTCAAGATGATCGCTTCTCGGCCTTTTGGCTAAGATCATGTGTAGTATCTGTTCTTTTCATCCAGTCAAGAATGGAGCCATACATGACAGACTAATGGTGAAAATGGTCTGAAGGCCGCGAGGTTGGTCGTTTAGTGTTGTCCTTCAGTGGACGTAATAGCTTCTTCGGGAAGCAGTATTAAGTTTGGTTTCGCCGAACGGCCCTTTGCCAGAGGGTCGGGAGGACTTTAGAAAAAGAGAGGTTTATTGGCTTTCCAGCTTCTTTGGGAAGCAGTGAAAGCATTGGTTTCGCCGGAAGGCCCTTTGCCAGAGGGTCAGGAGGACTTTGGTTTTCTTTCAAAATTTATTTCACCTTTGAACAAATTAAACTAAACAATAACAGTCTGTGTAATTGCTATTTACATCAGAAAAATGAAAGAAAGGTTGGAATTAAGACAATGGTAACAATTCCTAAACGAAAGCAGAACATTTCAAGTCACTGCTACATGCAATAGCCAAGTAAATTAACAGAAAAAGATAAAAACGAGCAAAACACGCATTAACCTACGTTATTCTATTGGGTTGGAACATATGTAGTATATCCCGGTTTTATTCATCCGGTCTAGAATGAAGCCACCATACATGACACATTAATGATGTAAATGGTCTGATCTTCGTGGTATCAGATTGGTCAAGACAGTGTTGTCTCTCAGTACAGCTTCTTTAGGAAACAGTTTTATTTGAAATTTGGTTTCGCCGAACGGCCCCCGATGCTCTTTGAAGTTTGCCAAAATAACAAATGTTGTACCATTAGTTCCGACTTTTTCGCTGACAAAAAGTCAATCTTGGACAAAACTAGATGGAACACCGCCGCCCCCAGCACAATGTTGGAGATGATAAGGCCAGTTGGGGACGCACCATTTTTTCTTATTTATTAACCCATTTAGGTCGTATTTGTTTGAAATTAGAAATCAAAGCAGCATCAGTTCAGACAGGGACCGCGGAGACGGGGGCCTAGCGGGCTTTAGCCCACTTACATTTTTTTTTTTTGTTTGTTTGCTGTGGTTATTTTTGGCCGCCTAAAACTGCATTTTATTTTATTAGACATATTGGGCCGCTTCGATGATAAGCCCCCTCACGTCAAAATTGGCTCCGCGGCCTCTGTAAGATTGTGTTAAAAAGTTTTCATTTAAACTGGGGACTTTCTTGTCTTTTTCTCTTATGGGAGCATAACCCAATTAGCAGGTGTATTAATGCGTCTCTTTGTTCGCCCTCAGATAGAGCCCCTAAAGGGAGCCCTTTTTTGATATCATATAGAATAGGATGAGGTGTTTTGTAATTATTTTATGAACGTATATTATATGAAGTCCCACTAATAAAATTGGGCTAATTGAAGCAATTTTGTGGAAACTATAGGCTTTAGAAGCTGGCGGAGGCATACCAAGCTTGTAGTGAAAAACAATGCTCGGAAAAGGGTGACTGAACTTTGAGCTGAAATAGCAAATAATCTTCACGGTCATGATATAGAAAATTAAAAATGCCATAAATGTCCAACTTGTCAGCTTTCATATGAGTGGTAGCATGCACCTGGCGAAAACATCGACAAGCTTTTAGAGACCCTTTACTTTTTGAATTTAGGGTGTAAGTCAATAGAGGAATTAATGTGGGTATGCTACCTTGCCGTGCTTCTTGAGTTTTCAGATTTTATAAAAGGTGGCGCCTCACCATAATAAGAAAAAAAGGAAAATTAAAGAAATGAAAAAAAAAAAAAAAAAAATCCAAAAGATTGAAGCCAAGCGTTCAAGGTCTCTGGCCGGTTATGTATCCTGTCAACTACAACAGAGAACCAACTCAGGCGCCTCTCTAGTACCCTTCTGCATACAGTGACGCTCAGCGTGCTTTGTATACGACAGCAATCTTTCCTCGGGACTCCCCTCAAGGACCGGCGATACATTGGGGAGGAACACTACTCGCCTCCCAGTGCAATCAGAGTAGGACCATGTGTGAACACTACCGTCCGGTTTGACGTCAACGTGCCGCACAAGGTATAGTAGAGGATGTCTTATATAGCTTGGACATCTGCAACTATCACACCTTAGAGTGGAATTTTAAAAGTACAAATTTCAGCCAGATGTAGTGTTAGCAGAAAAGAATTGTGTTTATCAAATATTCATTGATAAGTTTTTAATTATTTTTGCATGTTTTTTGACAAGGTTTTCCTCTACGACTGATGTTTCTTCTTAATATTTCTCATTACCACTCCAGATGGAGGCTTATGTAACAGAAACGTCACTAAAACGTCACAATAATTCTGGTTCGTATCTGGAAGTTTATTGTACGGTACCTTCTGTAGGATAATATACATTGAGGACAGTTAAACCAACTGAGGTAACTGTAACTTTACTCAATTTTTATTTTATATATCTGTCGACGAGGTTTATTTCATTTTATCGAAGAAACATTTCCTGGGATCTTGTCGACTCAGATCTGGCTGATTTGCATTAAGGAGTTTGTTTCATTATTTATTAGGGTATATCTTACTTTTTAATAATTTGGTAATGATAGAAAGGGAGTCGTTCTCAAAATGTAACACCAACTTGATTAATAAATGTTGAAATGTAATTCTAAATAGGGTTATTTTGAAAACGACATAACGTCTACAATTAGAATGACTAGACATAAAATAATCATCCCTATTAGTGAAATAGATCAGTCCATTTTGTGCAGGCCTGCAAAGTTTGGGACAAGGTCCATTTCCTAGAGCACGTAACTTTGCTAATTGAAGATCGAGTATAACGATTGTGAATGCTTTCGCCCTCTCGGTTTATTGGCTTTCCAACCGTGCACCGTAAAACCGTGCATTGTTACTCCTGTCAAGATGATCGCTTCTCGGCCTTTTGGCTAAGATCATGTGTAGTATCTGTTCTTTTCATCCAGTCAAGAATGGAGCCATACATGACAGACTAATGGTGAAAATGGTCTGAAGGCCGCGAGGTTGGTCGTTTAGTGTTGTCCTTCAGTGGACGTAATAGCTTCTTCGGGAAGCAGTATTAAGTTTGGTTTCGCCGAACGGCCCTTTGCCAGAGGGTCGGGAGGACTTTAGAAAAAGAGAGGTTTATTGGCTTTCCAGCTTCTTTGGGAAGCAGTGAAAGCATTGGTTTCGCCGGAAGGCCCTTTGCCAGAGGGTCAGGAGGACTTTGGTTTTCTTTCAAAATTTATTTCACCTTTGAACAAATTAAACTAAACAATAACAGTCTCTGTAATTGCTATTTACATCAGAAAAATGAAAGAAAGGTTGAAATTAAGACAATGGTAACAATTCCTAAACGAAAGCAGAACATTTCAAGTCACTGCTACATGCAATAGCCAAGTAAATTAACAGAAAAAGATAAAAACGAGCAAAACACGCATTAACCTACGTTATTCTATTGGGTTGGAACATATGTAGTATATCCCGGTTTTATTCATCCGGTCTAGAATGAAGCCACCATACATGACACGTTAATGATGTAAATAGTCTGATCGTCGTGGTATCAGATTGGTCAAGACAGTGTTGTCTCTCAGTACAGCTTCTTTAGGAAACAGTTTTATTTGAAATTTGGTTTCGCCGAACGGCCCCCGATGCTCTTTGAAGTTTGCCAAAATAACAAATGTTGTACCATTAGTTCCGACTTTTTCGCTGACAAAAAGTCAATCTTGGACAAAACTAGATGGAACACCGCCGCCCCCAGCACAATGTTGGAGATGATAAGGCCAGTTGGGGACGCACCATTTTTTCTTATTTATTAACCCATTTAGGTCGTATTTGTTTGAAATTAGAAATCAAAGCAGCATCAGTTCAGACAGGGACCGCGGAGACGGGGCCTACCGGGCTTTAGCCCACTTACATTTTTTTTTTTTTTTTTGTTTGCTGTGGTTATTTTGGGCCGCCTAAAACTGCATTTTATTTTATTAGACATATTGGGCCGCTTCGATGATAAGCCCCCTCACGTCAAAATTGGCTCCGCGGCCTCTGTAAGATTGTGTTAAAAAGTTTTCATTTAAACTGGGGACTTTCTTGTCTTTTTCTCTTATGGGAGCATAACCCAATTAGCAGGTGTATTAATGCGTCTCTTTGTTCGCCCTCAGATAGAGCCCCTAAAGGGAGCCCTTTTTTGATATCATATAGAATAGGATGAGGTGTTTTGTAATTATTTTATGAACGTATATTATATGAAGTCCCACTAATAAAATTGGGCTAATTGAAGCAATTTTGTGGAAACTATAGGCTTTAGAAGCTGGCGGAGGCATACCAAGCTTGTAGTGAAAAACAATGCTCGGAAAAGGGTGACTGAACTTTGAGCTGAAATAGCAAATAATCTTCACGGTCATGATATAGAAAATTAAAAATGCCATAAATGTCCAACTTGTCAGCTTTCATATGAGTGGTAGCATGCACCTGGCGAAAACATCGACAAGCTTTTAGAGACCGTTTACTTTTTGAATTTAGGGTGTAAGTCAATAGAGGAATTAATGTGGGTATGCTACCTTGCCGTGCTTCTTGAGTTTTCAGATTTTATAAAAGGTGGCGCCTCACCATAATAAGAAAAAAAGGAAAATTAAAGAAATGAAAAAAAAAAAAAATCCAAAAGATTGAAGCCAAGCGTTCAAGGTCTCTGGCCGGTTATGTATCCTGTCAACTACAACAGAGAACCAACTCAGGCGCCTCTCTAGTACCCTTCTGCATACAGTGACGCTCAGCGTGCTTTGTATACGACAGCAATCTTTCCTCGGGACTCCCCTCAAGGACCGGCGATACATTGGGGAGGAACACTACTCGCCTCCCAGTGCAATCAGAGTAGGACCATGTGTGAACACTACCGTCCGGTTTGACGTCAACGTGCCGCACAAGGTATAGTAGAGGATGTCTTATATAGCTTGGACATCTGCAACTATCACACCTTAGAGTGGAATTTTAAAAGTACAAATTTCAGCCAGATGTAGTGTTAGCAGAAAAGAATTGTGTTTATCAAATATTCATTGATAAGTTTTTAATTATTTTTGCATGTTTTTTGACAAGGTTTTCCTCTACGACTGATGTTTCTTCTTAATATTTCTCATTACCACTCCAGATGGAGGCTTATGTAACAGAAACGTCACTAAAACGTCACAATAATTCTGGTTCGTATCTGGAAGTTTATTGTACGGTACCTTCTGTAGGATAATATACATTGAGGACAATTAAACCAACTGAGGTAACTGTAACTTTACTCAATTTTTATTTTATATATCTGTCGACGAGGTTTATTTCATTTTATCGAAGAAACATTTCCTGGGATCTTGTCGACTCAGATCTGGCTGATTTGCATTAAGGAGTTTGTTTCATTATTTATTAGGGTATATCTTACTTTTTAATAATTTGGTAATGATAGAAAGGGAGTCGTTCTCAAAATGTAACACCAACTTGATTAATAAATGTTGAAATGTAATTCTAAATAGGCTTATTTTGAAAACGACATAACGTCTACAATTAGAATGACTAGACATAAAATAATCATCCCTATTAGTGAAATAGATCAGTCCATTTTGTGCAGGCCTGCAAAGTTTGGGACAAGGTCCATTTCCTAGAGCACGTAACTTTGCTAATTGAAGATCGAGTATAACGATTGTGAATGCTTTCGCCCTCTCGGTTTATTGGCTTTCCAACCGTGCACCGTAAAACCGTGCATTGTTACTCCTGTCAAGATGATCGCTTCTCGGCCTTTTGGCTAAGATCATGTGTAGTATCTGTTCTTTTCATCCAGTCAAGAATGGAGCCATACATGACAGACTAATGGTGAAAATGGTCTGAAGGCCGCGAGGTTGGTCGTTTAGTGTTGTCCTTCAGTGGACGTAATAGCTTCTTCGGGAAGCAGTATTAAGTTTGGTTTCGCCGAACGGCCCTTTGCCAGAGGGTCGGGAGGACTTTAGAAAAAGAGAGGTTTATTGGCTTTCCAGCTTCTTTGGGAAGCAGTGAAAGCATTGGTTTCGCCGGAAGGCCCTTTGCCAGAGGGTCAGGAGGACTTTGGTTTTCTTTCAAAATTTATTTCACCTTTGAACAAATTAAACTAAACAATAACAGTCTGTGTAATTGCTATTTACATCAGAAAAATGAAAGAAAGGTTGAAATTAAGACAATGGTAACAATTCCTAAACGAAAGCAGAACATTTCAAGTCACTGCTACATGCAATAGCCAAGTAAATTAACAGAAAAAGATAAAAACGAGCAAAACACGCATTAACCTACGTTATTCTATTGGGTTGGAACATATGTAGTATATCCCGGTTTTATTCATCCGGTCTAGAATGAAGCCACCATACATGACACATTAATGATGTAAATGGTCTGATCTTCGTGGTATCAGATTGGTCAAGACAGTGTTGTCTCTCAGTACAGCTTCTTTAGGAAACAGTTTTATTTGAAATTTGGTTTCGCCGAACGGCCCCCGATGCTCTTTGAAGTTTGCCAAAATAACAAATGTTGTACCATTAGTTCCGACTTTTTCGCTGACAAAAAGTCAATCTTGGACAAAACTAGATGGAACACCGCCGCCCCCAGCACAATGTTGGAGATGATAAGGCCAGTTGGGGACGCACCATTTTTTCTTATTTATTAACCCATTTAGGTCGTATTTGTTTGAAATTAGAAATCAAAGCAGCATCAGTTCAGACAGGGACCGCGGAGACGGGGGCCTACCGGGCTTTAGCCCACTTACATTTTTTTTTTTTTTTGTTTGCTGTGGTTATTTTTGGCCGCCTAAAACTGCATTTTATTTTATTAGACATATTGGGCCGCTTCGATGATAAGCCCCCTCACGTCAAAATTGGCTCCGCGGCCTCTGTAAGATTGTGTTAAAAAGTTTTCATTTAAACTGGGGACTTTCTTGTCTTTTTCTCTTATGGGAGCATAACCCAATTAGCAGGTGTATTAATGCGTCTCTTTGTTCGCCCTCAGATAGAGCCCCTAAAGGGAGCCCTTTTTTGATATCATATAGAATAGGATGAGGTGTTTTGTAATTATTTTATGAACGTATATTATATGAAGTCCCACTAATAAAATTGGGCTAATTGAAGCAATTTTGTGGAAACTATAGGCTTTAGAAGCTGGCGGAGGCATACCAAGCTTGTAGTGAAAAACAATGCTCGGAAAAGGGTGACTGAACTTTGAGCTGAAATAGCAAATAATCTTCACGGTCATGATATAGAAAATTAAAAATGCCATAAATGTCCAACTTGTCAGCTTTCATATGAGTGGTAGCATGCACCTGGCGAAAACATCGACAAGCTTTTAGAGACCGTTTACTTTTTGAATTTAGGGTGTAAGTCAATAGAGGAATTAATGTGGGTATGCTACCTTGCCGTGCTTCTTGAGTTTTCAGATTTTATAAAAGGTGGCGCCTCACCATAATAAGAAAAAAGGAAAATTAAATAAATGAAAAAAAAAAAATCCAAAAGATTGAAGCCAAGCGTTCAAGGTCTCTGGCCGGTTATGTATCCTGTCAACTACAACAGAGAACCAACTCAGGCGCCTCTCTAGTACCCTTCTGCATACAGTGACGCTCAGCGTGCTTTGTATACGACAGCAATCTTTCCTCGGGACTCCCTCAAGGACCGGCGATACATTGGGGAGGAACACTACTCGCCTCCCAGTGCAATCAGAGTAGGACCATGTGTGAACACTACCGTCCGGTTTGACGTCAACGTGCCGCACAAGGTATAGTAGAGGATGTCTTATATAGCTTGGACATCTGCAACTATCACACCTTAGAGTGGAATTTTAAAAGTACAAATTTCAGCCAGATGTAGTTTTAGCAGAAAAGAATTGTGTTTATCAAATATTCATTGATAAGTTTTTAATTATTTTTGCATGTTTTTTGACAAGGTTTTCCTCTACGACTGATGTTTCTTCTTAATATTTCTCATTACCACTCCAGATGGAGGCTTATGTAACAGAAACGTCACTAAAACGTCACAATAATTCTGGTTCGTATCTGGAAGTTTATTGTACGGTACCTTCTGTAGGATAATATACATTGAGGACAGTTAAACCAACTGAGGTAACTGTAACTTTACTCAATTTTTATTTTATATATCTGTCGACGAGGTTTATTTCATTTTATCGAAGAAACATTTCCTGGGATCTTGTCGACTCAGATCTGGCTGATTTGCATTAAGGAGTTTGTTTCATTATTTATTAGGGTATATCTTACTTTTTAATAATTTGGTAATGATAGAAAGGGAGTCGTTCTCAAAATGTAACACCAACTTGATTAATAAATGTTGAAATGTAATTCTAAATAGGGTTATTTTGAAAACGACATAACGTCTACAATTAGAATGACTAGACATAAAATAATCATCCCTATTAGTGAAATAGATCAGTCCATTTTGTGCAGGCCTGCAAAGTTTGGGACAAGGTCCATTTCCTAGAGCACGTAACTTTGCTAATTGAAGATCGAGTATAACGATTGTGAATGCTTTCGCCCTCTCGGTTTATTGGCTTTCCAACCGTGCACCGTAAAACCGTGCATTGTTACTCCTGTCAAGATGATCGCTTCTCGGCCTTTTGGCTAAGATCATGTGTAGTATCTGTTCTTTTCATCCAGTCAAGAATGGAGCCATACATGACAGACTAATGGTGAAAATGGTCTGAAGGCCGCGAGGTTGGTCGTTTAGTGTTGTCCTTCAGTGGACGTAATAGCTTCTTCGGGAAGCAGTATTAAGTTTGGTTTCGCCGAACGGCCCTTTGCCAGAGGGTCGGGAGGACTTTAGAAAAAGAGAGGTTTATTGGCTTTCCAGCTTCTTTGGGAAGCAGTGAAAGCATTGGTTTCGCCGGAAGGCCCTTTGCCAGAGGGTCAGGAGGACTTTGGTTTTCTTTCAAAATTTATTTCACCTTTGAACAAATTAAACTAAACAATAACAGTCTGTGTAATTGCTATTTACATCAGAAAAATGAAAGAAAGGTTGAAATTAAGACAATGGTAACAATTCCTAAACGAAAGCAGAACATTTCAAGTCACTGCTACATGCAATAGCCAAGTAAATTAACAGAAAAAGATAAAAACGAGCAAAACACGCATTAACCTACGTTATTCTATTGGGTTGGAACATATGTAGTATATCCCGGTTTTATTCATCCGGTCTAGAATGAAGCCACCATACATGACACATTAATGATGTAAATGGTCTGATCGTCGTGGTATCAGATTGGTCAAGACAGTGTTGTCTCTCAGTACAGCTTCTTTAGGAAACAGTTTTATTTGAAATTTGGTTTCGCCGAACGGCCCCGATGCTCTTTGAAGTTTGCCAAAATAACAAATGTTGTACCATTAGTTCCGACTTTTTCGCTGACAAAAAGTCAATCTTGGACAAAACTAGATGGAACACCGCCGCCCCCAGCACAATGTTGGAGATGATAAGGCCAGTTGGGGACGCACCATTTTTTCTTATTTATTAACCCATTTAGGTCGTATTTGTTTGAAATTAGAAATCAAAGCAGCATCAGTTCAGACAGGGACCGCGGAGACGGGGCCTACCGGGCTTTAGCCCACTTACATTTTTTTTTTTTTGTTTGCTGTGGTTATTTTGGGCCGCCTAAAACTGCATTTTATTTTATTAGACATATTGGGCCGCTTCGATGATAAGCCCTCACGTCAAAATTGGCTCCGCGGCCTCTGTAAGATTGTGATAAAAAGTTTTCATTTAAACTGCGGACTTTCTTGTCTTTTTCTCTTATGGGAGCATAACCCAATTAGCAGGTGTATTAATGCGTCTCTTTATTCGCCCTCAGATAGAGCCCCTAAAGGGAGCCCTTTTTGATATCATATAGAATAGGATGAGGTGTTTTGTAATTATTTTATGAACGTATATTATATGAAGTCCCACTAATAAAATTGGGCTAATTGAAGCAATTTTGTGGAAACTATAGGCTTTAGAAGCTGGCGGAGGCATACCAAGCTTGTAGTGAAAAACAATGCTCGGAAAAGGGTGACTGAACTTTGAGCTGAAATAGCAAATAATCTTCACGGTCATGATATAGAAAATTAAAAATGCCATAAATGTCCAACTTGTCAGCTTTCATATGAGTGGTAGCATGCACCTGGCGAAAACATCGACAAGCTTTTAGAGACCGTTTACTTTTTGAATTTAGGGTGTAAGTCAATAGAGGAATTAATGTGGGTATGCTACCTTGCCGTGCTTCTTGAGTTTTCAGATTTTATAAAAGGTGGCGCCTCACCATAATAAGAAAAAAAGGAAAATTAAAGAAATGAAAAAAAAAAAAAAAATCCAAAAGATTGAAGCCAAGCGTTCAAGGTCTCTGGCCGGTTATGTATCCTGTCAACTACAACAGAGAACCAACTCAGGCGCCTATCTAGTACCCTTCTGCATACAGTGACGCTCAGCGTGCTTTGTATACGACAGCAATCTTTCCTCGGGACTCCCCTCAAGGACCGGCGATACATTGGGGAGGAACACTACTCGCCTCCCAGTGCAATCAGAGTAGGACCATGTGTGAACACTACCGTCCGGTTTGACGTCAACGTGCCGCACAAGGTATAGTAGAGGATGTCTTATATAGCTTGGACATCTGCAACTATCACACCTTAGAGTGGAATTTTAAAAGTACAAATTTCAGCCAGATGTAGTTTTAGCAGAAAAGAATTGTGTTTATCAAATATTCATTGATAAGTTTTTAATTATTTTTGCATGTTTTTTGACAAGGTTTCCCTCTACGACTGATGTTTCTTCTTAATATTTCTCATTACCACTCCAGATGGAGGCTTATGTAACAGAAACGTCACTAAAACGTCACAATAATTCTGGTTTGTACTAGGAAATCTGGAAGTTTATTGTACGGTACCTTCTGTAGGATAATATACATTGAGGACAGTTAAACCAACTGAGGTAACTGTAACTTTACTCAATTTTTATTTTATATATCTGTCGACGAGGTTTATTTCATTTTATCGAAGAAACATTTCCTGGGATCTTGTCGACTCAGATCTGGCTGATTTGCATTAAGGAGTTTGTTTCATTATTTATTAGGGTATATCTTACTTTTTAATAATTTGGTAATGATAGAAAGGGAGTCGTTCTCAAAATGTAACACCAACTTGATTAATAAATGTTGAAATGTAATTCTAAATAGGGTTATTTTGAAAACGACATAACGTCTACAATTAGAATGACTAGACATAAAATAATCATCCCTATTAGTGAAATAGATCAGTCCATTTTGTGCAGGCCTGCAAAGTTTGGGACAAGGTCCATTTCCTAGAGCACGTAACTTTGCTAATTGAAGATCGAGTATAACGATTGTGAATGCTTTCGCCCTCTCGGTTTATTGGAAGATGGAGTATAACGATTGTGATTGCTTTCGCCCTCTCGGTTTATTGGCTTTCCAACCGTGCACCGTAAAACCGTGCATTGTTACTCCTGTCAAGATGATCGCTTCTCGGCCTTTTGGCTAAGATCATGTGTAGTATCTGTTCTTTTCATCCAGTCAAGAATGGAGCCATACATGACAGACTAATGGTGAAAATGGTCTGAAGGCCGCGAGGTTGGTCGTTTAGTGTTGTCCTTCAGTGGACGTAATAGCTTCTTCGGGAAGCAGTATTAAGTTTGGTTTCGCCGAACGGCCCTTTGCCAGAGGGTCGGGAGGACTTTAGAAAAAGAGAGGTTTATTGGCTTTCCAGCTTCTTTGGGAAGCAGTGAAAGCATTGGTTTCGCCGGAAGGCCCTTTGCCAGAGGGTCAGGAGGACTTTGGTTTTCTTTCAAAATTTATTTCACCTTTGAACAAATTAAACTAAACAATAACAGTCTGTGTAATTGCTATTTACATCAGAAAAATGAAAGAAAGGTTGAAATTAAGACAATGGTAACAATTCCTAAACGAAAGCAGAACATTTCAAGTCACTGCTACATGCAATAGCCAAGTAAATTAACAGAAAAAGATAAAAACGAGCAAAACACGCATTAACCTACGTTATTCTATTGGGTTGGAACATATGTAGTATATCCCGGTTTTATTCATCCGGTCTAGAATGAAGCCACCATACATGACACATTAATGATGTAAATGGTCTGATCGTCGTGGTATCAGACTGGTCAAGACAGTGTTGTCTCTCAGTACAGCTTCTTTAGGAAACAGTTTTATTTGAAATTTGGTTTCGCCGAACGGCCCCCGATGCTCTTTGAAGTTTGCCAAAATAACAAATGTTGTACCATTAGTTCCGACTTTTTCGCTGACAAAAAGTCAATCTTGGACAAAACTAGATGGAACACCGCCGCCCCCAGCACAATGTTGGAGATGATAAGGCCAGTTGGGGACGCACCATTTTTTCTTATTTATTAACCCATTTAGGTCGTATTTGTTTGAAATTAGAAATCAAAGCAGCATCAGTTCAGACAGGGACCGCGGAGACGGGGCCTACCGGGCTTTAGCCCACTTACATTTTTTTTTTTTTTTGTTTGCTGTGGTTATTTTGGGCCGCCTAAAACTGCATTTTATTTTATTAGACATATTGGGCCGCTTCGATGATAAGCCCTCACGTCAAAATTGGCTCCGCGGCCTCTGTAAGATTGTGTTAAAAAGTTTTCATTTAAACTGGGGACTTTCTTGTCTTTTTCTCTTATGGGAGCATAACCCAATTAGCAGGTGTATTAATGCGTCTCTTTGTTCGCCCTCAGATAGAGCCCCTAAAGGGAGCCCTTTTTTGATATCATATAGAATAGGATGAGGTGTTTTGTAATTATTTTATGAACGTATATTATATGAAGTCCCACTAATAAAATTGGGCTAATTGAAGCAATTTTGTGGAAACTATAGGCTTTAGAAGCTGGCGGAGGCATACCAAGCTTGTAGTGAAAAACAATGCTCGGAAAAGGGTGACTGAACTTTGAGCTGAAATAGCAAATAATCTTCACGGTCATGATATAGAAAATTAAAAATGCCATAAATGTCCAACTTGTCAGCTTTCATATGAGTGGTAGCATGCACCTGGCGAAAACATCGACAAGCTTTTAGAGACCGTTTACTTTTTGAATTTAGGGTGTAAGTCAATAGAGGAATTAATGTGGGTATGCTACCTTGCCGTGCTTCTTGAGTTTTCAGATTTTATAAAAGGTGGCGCCTCACCATAATAAGAAAAAAGGAAAATTAAAGAAATGAAAAAAAAATCCAAAAGATTGAAGCCAAGCGTTCAAGGTCTCTGGCCGGTTATGTATCCTGTCAACTACAACAGAGAACCAACTCAGGCGCCTATCTAGTACCCTTCTGCATACAGTGACGCTCAGCGTGCTTTGTATACGACAGCAATCTTTCCTCGGGACTCCCCTCAAGGACCGGCGATACATTGGGGAGGAACACTACTCGCCTCCCAGTGCAATCAGAGTAGGACCATGTGTGAACACTACCGTCCGGTTTGACGTCAACGTGCCGCACAAGGTATAGTAGAGGATGTCTTATATAGCTTGGACATCTGCAACTATCACACCTTAGAGTGGAATTTTAAAAGTACAAATTTCAGCCAGATGTAGTTTTAGCAGAAAAGAATTGTGTTTATCAAATATTCATTGATAAGTTTTTAATTATTTTTGCATGTTTTTTGACAAGGTTTCCCTCTACGACTGATGTTTCTTCTTAATATTTCTCATTACCACTCCAGAAGGAGGCTTATGTAACAGAAACGTCACTAAAACGTCACAATAATTCTGGTTTGTACTAGGAAATCTGGAAGTTTATTGTACGGTACCTTCTGTAGGATAATATACATTGAGGACAGTTAAACCAACTGAGGTAACTGTAACTTTACTCAATTTTTATTTTATATATCTGTCGACGAGGTTTATTTCATTTTATCGAAGAAACATTTCCTGGGATCTTGTCGACTCAGATCTGGCTGATTTGCATTAAGGAGTTTGTTTCATTATTTATTAGGGTATATCTTACTTTTTAATAATTTGGTAATGATAGAAAGGGAGTCGTTCTCAAAATGTAACACCAACTTGATTAATAAATGTTGAAATGTAATTCTAAATAGGGTTATTTTGAAAACGACATAACGTCTACAATTAGAATGACTAGACATAAAATAATCATCCCTATTAGTGAAATAGATCAGTCCATTTTGTGCAGGCCTGCAAAGTTTGGGACAAGGTCCATTTCCTAGAGCACGTAACTTTGCTAATTGAAGATCGAGTATAACGATTGTGAATGCTTTCGCCCTCTCGGTTTATTGGAAGATCGAGTATAACGATTGTGATTGCTTTCGCCCTCTCGGTTTATTGGCTTTCCAACCGTGCACCGTAAAACCGTGCATTGTTACTCCTGTCAAGATGATCGCTTCTCGGCCTTTTGGCTAAGATCATGTGTAGTATCTGTTCTTTTCATCCAGTCAAGAATGGAGCCATACATGACAGACTAATGGTGAAAATGGTCTGAAGGCCGCGAGGTTGGTCGTTTAGTGTTGTCCTTCAGTGGACGTAATAGCTTCTTCGGGAAGCAGTATTAAGTTTGGTTTCGCCGAACGGCCCTTTGCCAGAGGGTCGGGAGGACTTTAGAAAAAGAGAGGTTTATTGGCTTTCCAGCTTCTTTGGGAAGCAGTGAAAGCATTGGTTTCGCCGGAAGGCCCTTTGCCAGAGGGTCAGGAGGACTTTGGTTTTCTTTCAAAATTTATTTCACCTTTGAACAAATTAAACTAAACAATAACAGTCTGTGTAATTGCTATTTACATCAAAAAAATGAAAGAAAGGTTGAAATTAAGACAATGGTAACAATTCCTAAACGAAAGCAGAACATTTCAAGTCACTGCTACATGCAATAGCCAAGTAAATTAACAGAAAAAGATAAAAACGAGCAAAACACGCATTAACCTACGTTATTCTATTGGGTTGGAACATATGTAGTATATCCCGGTTTTATTCATCCGGTCTAGAATGAAGCCACCATACATGACACATTAATGATGTAAATGGTCTGATCGTCGTGGTATCAGATTGGTCAAGACAGTGTTGTCTCTCAGTACAGCTTCTTTAGGAAACAGTTTTATTTGAAATTTGGTTTCGCCGAACGGCCCCCGATGCTCTTTGAAGTTTGCCAAAATAACAAATGTTGTACCATTAGTTCCGACTTTTTCGCTGACAAAAAGTCAATCTTGGACAAAACTAGATGGAACACCGCCGCCCCCAGCACAATGTTGGAGATGATAAGGCCAGTTGGGGACGCACCATTTTTTCTTATTTATTAACCCATTTAGGTCGTATTTGTTTGAAATTAGAAATCAAAGCAGCATCAGTTCAGACAGGGACCGCGGAGACGGGGCCTACCGGGCTTTAGCCCACTTACATTTTTTTTTTTTTTTGTTTGCTGTGGTTATTTTGGGCCGCCTAAAACTGCATTTTATTTTATTAGACATATTGGGCCGCTTCGATGATAAGCCCCCTCACGTCAAAATTGGCTCCGCGGCCTCTGTAAGATTGTGTTAAAAAGTTTTCATTTAAACTGGGGACTTTCTTGTCTTTTTCTCTTATGGGAGCATAACCCAATTAGCAGGTGTATTAATGCGTCTCTTTGTTCGCCCTCAGATAGAGCCCCTAAAGGGAGCCCTTTTTTGATATCATATAGAATAGGATGAGGTGTTTTGTAATTATTTTATGAACGTATATTATATGAAGTCCCACTAATAAAATTGGGCTAATTGAAGCAATTTTGTGGAAACTATAGGCTTTAGAAGCTGGCGGAGGCATACCAAGCTTGTAGTGAAAAACAATGCTCGGAAAAGGGTGACTGAACTTTGAGCTGAAATAGCAAATAATCTTCACGGTCATGATATAGAAAATTAAAAATGCCATAAATGTCCAACTTGTCAGCTTTCATATGAGTGGTAGCATGCACCTGGCGAAAACATCGACAAGCTTTTAGAGACCGTTTACTTTTGAATTTAGGGTGTAAGTCAATAGAGGAATTAATGTGGGTATGCTACCTTGCCGTGCTTCTTGAGTTTTCAGATTTTATAAAAGGTGGCGCCTCACCATAATAAGAAAAAAAGGAAAATTAAAGAAATGAAAAAAAAAAAAATCCAAAAGATTGAAGCCAAGCGTTCAAGGTCTCTGGCCGGTTATGTATCCTGTCAACTACAACAGAGAACCAACTCAGGCGCCTCTCTAGTACCCTTCTGCATACAGTGACGCTCAGCGTGCTTTGTATACGACAGCAATCTTTCCTCGGGACTCCCCTCAAGGACCGGCGATACATTGGGGAGGAACACTACTCGCCTCCCAGTGCAATCAGAGTAGGACCATGTGTGAACACTACCGTCCGGTTTGACGTCAACGTGCCGCACAAGGTATAGTAGAGGATGTCTTATATAGCTTGGACATCTGCAACTATCACACCTTAGAGTGGAATTTTAAAAGTACAAATTTCAGCCAGATGTAGTTTTAGCAGAAAAGAATTGTGTTTATCAAATATTCATTGATAAGTTTTTAATTATTTTTGCATGTTTTTTGACAAGGTTTTCCTCTACGACTGATGTTTCTTCTTAATATTTCTCATTACCACTCCAGATGGAGGCTTATGTAACAGAAACGTCACTAAAACGTCACAATAATTCTGGTTCGTACTAGGAAATCTGGAAGTTTATTGTACGGTACCTTCTGTAGGATAATATACATTGAGGACAGTTAAACCAACTGAGGTAACTGTAACTTTACTCAATTTTTATTTTATATATCTGTCGACGAGGTTTATTTCATTTTATCGAAGAAACATTTCCTGGGATCTTGTCGACTCAGATCTGGCTGATTTGCATTAAGGAGTTTGTGTCATTATTTATTAGGGTATATCTTACTTTTTTAATAATTTGGTAATGATAGAAAGGGAGTCGTTCTCAAAATGTAACACCAACTTGATTAATAAATGTTGAAATGTAATTCTAAATAGGGTTATTTTGAAAACGACATAACGTCTACAATTAGAATGACTAGACATAAAATAATCATCCCTATTAGTGTAATAGATCAGTCCATTTTGTGCAGGCCTGCAAAGTTTGGGACAAGGTCCATTTCCTAGGGCACGTGACTTTGCTAATTGAAGATCGAGTATAACGATTGTGATTGCTTTCGCCCTCTCGGTTTATTGGCTTTCCAACCGTGCACCGTAAAACCGTGCATTGTTACTCCTGTCAAGATGATCGCTTCTCGGCCTTTTGGCTAAGATCATGTGTAGTATCTGTTCTTTTCATCCAGTCAAGAATGGAGCCATACATGACAGACTAATGGTGAAAATGGTCTGAAGGCCGCGAGGTTGGTCGTTTAGTGTTGTCCTTCAGTGGACGTAATAGCTTCTTCGGGAAGCAGTATTAAGTTTGGTTTCGCCGAACGGCCCTTTGCCAGAGGGTCGGGAGGACTTTAGAAAAAGAGAGGTTTATTGGCTTTCCAGCTTCTTCGGGAAGCAGTGAAAGCTTTGGTTTCGCCGGAAGGCCCTTTGCCAGAGGGTCAGGAGGACTTTGGTTTTCTTTCAAAATTTATTTCACCTTTGAACAAATTAAACTAAACAATAACAGTCTGTGTAATTGCTATTTACATCAGAAAAATGAAAGAAAGGTCGAAATTAAGACAATGGTAACAATTCCTAAACGAAAGCAGAACATTTCAAGTCACTGCTACATGCAATAGCCAAGTAAATTAACAGAAAAAGACAAAAACGAGCAAAACACGCATTAACCTACGTTATTCTATTGGGTTGGAACATGTGTAGTATATCCAGGTTTTAATCATCCGGTCTAGAATGAAGCCACCATACATGACACATTAATGATGTAAATGGTCTGATCGTCTTGGTATCAGATTGGTCAAGACAGTGTTGTCTCTCAGTACAGTTTCTTTAGGAAACAGTTTTATTTGAAATTTGGTTTCGCCGAACGGCCCCCGATGCTCTTTGAAGTTTGCCAAAATAACAAATGTTGTACCATTAGTTCCGACTTTTTCACTGACAAAAAGTCAATCTTGGACAAAACTAGATGGAACACCGCCGCCCCCAGCACAATGTTGGAGATGATAAGGCCAGTTGGGGACGCACCATTTTCTCTTATTTATTAACCCATTTAGGTCGTATTTGTTTGAAATTAGAAATCAAAGCAGCATCAGTTCAGACAGGGACCGCGGAGACGGGGGCCTAGCGGGCTTTAGCCCACTTACTTTTTTTTTGTTTGCTGTGGTTATTTTGGGAAGCCTAAAACTGCATTTTATTTTATTAGACATATTGGGCCGCTTCGATGATAAGCCCCCTCACGTCAAAATTGGCTCCGCGGCCTCTGTAAGATTGTGTTAAAAAGTTTTCATTTAAACTGGGGACTTTCTTGTCTTTTCTCTTATGGGAGCATAACCCAATTAGCAGGTGTATTAATGCGTCTCTTTGTTCGCCCTCAGAGAGAGCCCCTAAAGGGAGCCCTTTTTTGATATCATATAGAATAGGATGAGGTGTTTTGTAATTATTTTATGAACGTATATTATATGAAGTCCCACTAATAAAATTGGGCTAATTGAAGCAATTTTGTGGAAACTATAGGCTTTAGAAGCTGGCGGAGGCATACCAAGCTTGTAGTGTAAAACAATGCTCGGAAAAGGGTGACTGAACTTTGAGCTGAAATAGCAAATAATCTTCACGGTCATGATATAGAAAATTAAAAATGCCATAAATCTCCAACTTGTCAGCTTTCATATGAGTGGTAGCATGCACCTGACGAAAACATCGACAAGCTTTTAGAGACCGTTTACTTTTTGAATTTAGGGTGTAAGTCAATAGAGGAATTAATGTGGGTATGCTACCTTGCCGTGCTTCTTGAGTTTTCAGATTTTATAAAAGGTGGCGCCTCACCATAATAAGAAAAAAAGGAAAATTAAAGAAATGAAAAAAAAAAAATCCAAAAGATTGAAGCCAAGCGTTCAAGGTCTCTGGCCGGTCATGTATCCTGTCAACTACAACAGAGAACCAACTCAGGCGCCTCTCTAGTACCCTTCTGCATACAGTGACGCTCAGCGTGCTTTGTATACGACAGCAATCTTTCCTCGGGACTCCCCTCAAGGACCGGCGATACATTGGGGAGGAACACTACTCGCCTCCCAGTGCAATCAGAGTAGGACCATGTGTGAACACTACCGTCCGGTTTGACGTCAACGTGCCGCACAAGGTATAGTAGAGGATGTCTTATATAGCTTGGACATCTGCAACTATCACACCTTAGAGTGGAATTTTAAAAGTACAAATTTCAGCCAGATGTAGTGTTAGCAGAAAAGAATTGTGTTTATCAAATATTCATTGATAAGTTTTTAATTATTTTTGCATGTTTTTTGACAAGGTTTTCCTCTACGACTGATGTTTCTTCTTAATATTTCTCATTACCACTCCAGATGGAGGCTTATGTAACAGAAACGTCACTAAAACGTCACAATAATTCTGGTTCGTACTAGGAAATCTGGAAGTTTATTGTACGGTACCTTCTGTAGGATAATATACATTGAGGACAGTTAAACCAACTGAGGTAACTGTAACTTTCCTCAATTTTTATTTTATATATCTGTCGACGAGGTTTATTTCATTTTATCGAAGAAACATTTCCTGGGATCTTGTCGACTCAGATCTGGCTGATTTGCATTAAGGAGTTTGTTTCATTATTTATTAGGGTATATCTTACTTTTAAATAATTTGGCAATGATAGAAAGGGAGTCGTTCTCAAAATGTAACACCAACTTGATTAATAAATGTTGAAATGTAATTCTAAATGGGGTTATTTTGAAAACGACATAACGACTACAATTAGAATGACTAGACATAAAATAATCATCCCTATTAGTGTAATAGATCAGTCCATTTTGTGCAGGCCTGCAAAGTTTGGGACAAGGTTCATTTCCTAGAGCACGTAACTTTGCTAATTGAAGATCGAGCATAACGGTGGTTAATGCTTTCGCCATCTCGGTTTATTGGCTTTCCAGGTTGTGGCTTCTGTTCTATTCAGCCAGTCTAGAGCAGGACCACTCAGTGTTTGCCCTTTGGAGGGCGTACTTGTCCATTTGGGACGTAAAGCTCCTTAAGGGAGCAGAACTCCTCCGGGAGTAATCGTTTGTTTTTCGCCCCTTGGCTCTTCGCCAGAAAAAAGGTTTATTGGCTTTCCAGCTTCTTCGGGAAGCAGTGAAAGCTTTGGTTTCGCCGGAAGGCCCTTTGCCAGAGGGTCAGGAGGACTTTGGTTTTCTTTCAAAATTTATTTCACCTTTGAACAAATTAAACTAAACAATAACAGTCTGTGTAATTGCTATTTACATCAGAAAAATGAAAGAAAGGGTGAAATTAAGACAATGGTAACAAATCCTAAACGAAAGCAGAACATTTCAAGTCACTGCTACATGCAATAGCCAAGTAAATTAACAGAAAAAGACAGAAACGAGCAAAACACGCATTAACCTATGTTATTCTATTGGGTTGGAACATGTGTAGTATATCCCGGTTTTATTCATCCGGTCTAGAATGAAGCCACCATACATGACACATTAATGATGTAAATGGTCTGATCGCCGTGGTAACAGATTGGTCAAGACAGTGTTGTCTCTCAGTACAGCTTCTTTAGGAAACAGTTTTATTTGAAATTTGGTTTCGCCGAACGGTCCCCGATGCTCTTTGAAGTTTGCCAAAATAACAAATGTTGTACCATTAGTTCCGACTTTTTCGCTGACAAAAAGTCAATCTTGGACAAAACTAGATGGAACATCCCCGCTCCTCCATACGATTTTGGAGATGATAAGGCCAATTGGGGACGCACCATTTTTTCTTATTTATTAACCCATTTAGGTCGTATTTGTTTGAAATTAGAAATCAAAGCAGCATCAGTTAAGTGACGTAGGCTGGGGGCGGGTAGGAGGAAGTTTGATCCTCAAATAAATCCGCATATTTTATTTTTTTCGGGGGGGGGGGGTGGCTAATTCACGTTTTACCATCTAAGCGGAGCGCCACCATCAGCTGGCGCGTACCAATAAATATTTGGCAAAAAACTTCCCAGATTGCAGGAAATGGCATTTGTCAGGCCTTGTTAAACTCATCCATGCATTCTTTATTTTGAGATCTTGAGTTACAAAAACTTACCCTTCCGAAAATAAAGATGAATCAGAAAATTTTATGTGGTTAAATTGTTGCATCCCGGAAAAATTGGGGTTCATTATTCATTCACGCTAGTTTAAGGTGTTATCTCTTTGCATTTAAATTTTTGCCGTCTTGGCAGCAGAAAATGGAACTCGTAAGCTACGTTCACACTCGTACGGGGCAATGACAACGACAACGGCAACGACAAACGCTGCGGCAACGGGAAACATTTACTCTTAACGCATGCAATTTTTCAGTAAACATTACATATACATATATATATACATTAGCTCCTGCTTCTAGTGAACTCAGTGATGTGAAATTACAAGCAGGAAATCATTACCATCACAGAGCCTGTGATCTGCGATGCCACATGCAGAAAAATAATGAAGAAACGAAGAGAATTTAATTAAGGCTAGACAAATTGGACAAATTAAAGCAAAATTCCCAATCCACATTGTCCTTTCGGTCCATATGAGACAAAAAACGCATTTTCATACGTAGACATTTTCCAGTCGCGTGTTACTAATAAGGCTAGCGCTATTTTCATTTCGGGAGTCAAGCGCCCTCTCATGATCGGAGTTGTACATCTTGCTGACCATAGCTGATATAGCTATACCATATGGTTCGTCAGCCCAAAATAGTTGAATAGCCACTTTATGGTAATGAAATGCGCTGGCGGAGATAGGGGTTGCTCCTTTATTCGCAAAAAAATGTGAAAAGAGAAAACAAGGCCGGAAGAGAAGAAAAGAAGCACTCAACTAATGCTTTGCCCTCCCCTAATAAAATACCGTACCCTGGTGCCGTCCATGATGAAATGCACAGCCTTAAAGGAATCAGTTTTAAGGGTTCTTGTTGGCCCACTTAAGGTAGTTGCGGCATATCCCATCTACTAGGACCGATGGACAGAGGCGACACGATATTGCAGAAGGACTAGTTCCGTGGATCTCCATGATGCCTCACTGTAGGCTTTGAACCAGCCATAGCCTCGGCTACATTCCGATGCTGACCCACTTCTTATTAGAACCCTTAGTTCGGACATTAATAGGTCATTGTACTAAATATGCTGTAGATCTCTCCGGTTCACGATGCCAGTCAAAATAAACATCGTTGGGTTCACTCACAGTGGCGGCGTTTACCCATTGAGACATGCCCATTCCCCGTCAAAGTCAAATTCCCTCACCGACCCTAAACCAAATATACATTACGTATTTTGAGACATAATAGAGAACATAATCTCAGTGCTTCTGTGGGTTTTACTGGACCTGAACAGGGGGTATATCCCAAGAAAGTAAGAACGGGTAATTAGCGGTTTGCCCTGGATCTTATACTACAATAATTGGATCCATACCTATTCTACTAAGACTCTACTTATGAGCCAGATTTATACCGTGTAAGCCACGGTGATTCGGGCGTCTTTGACTCTTTGTTACAAAGGCCATGGATCTGGATGCCACGGATGGGACCCAAGGGATCAGGCTGAAATCGACATCTGCGTAAAACTGAAATATATTGATCACGACAGAGATATGCTAAAACCTCTGTCAGAGTTTTTAGGGGACCTCTGCCTTAGGCTTTGCCCATTCAAGTTTACAGGGGTAATGACAGTCCTGGATCCATTGACGAGATCCCGGGGAGGGGTCAAATGTCTCCCAAATATTTTCAGAATCGTCAATAAGTCACTTTGATTTTTCATGCAGTATCTTTTGTGCCACTTTATTTCTGATGAGGTTGTTCCACAACAACCCCGTCAATTGAAAACTGCCAAGGGCGAAACGACAGCTTCCACCTTTCCCTGGACCCATTTACTGTGGCAGCTTATCTAACCCCGAAACATTACATTTTTTACCCAGATGCTAAACTGCTATAAAATGATGGGTCCAGGGAAAGGTGACTGTCGTTTCGCCCTTGGCAGTTTTCAATTGACGGGGTTGTTGTGGAACAACCTCATCAGAAATAAGAGTGGCACAAAGATACTGCATGAAAAATCAAGTGACTTATTGACGATTCTGAAAATATTTGAGACATTGACCCCTCCCCGGGATCTCGTCAATGGATCAGGACTGTCATTACCCTGTAAACTTGAATGGGCAAAGCCTAAGGCAAGAGATCCCCTAAAGCTCTGACGGGGTTTTAGCATATCTCTGTCATTGATCAATATATTCAGTTTTACGCAGATGTCGATTCAGCCCTGATCCCTTGGGTCCCATCCGTGGCATCCAGATCCATGGCCTTTGTAACAAAGAGTCAAAGACGCCCGAATCACCGTGGCTTACACAGTATAAATCTGGCTCATAAGTAGAGTCTTAGTAGAATAGAGTATGGATCAATTATTGTAGTATAGATCCAGGGCAAACCGCTAATTACCCGTTCTTACTTTCTTGGGATATACCCCTGTTCAGGTCAGTAAAACCCACAGAAGCACTGATTATGTTCTCTATTATGTCTCAAAATACATGTGTATATTTATTGGTCGGTGAGGAATTGACTTTGACAGAGAATGGGCATGTCTCAATGGGTAAACGCCGCCACTGTGGTGATGTTTATTTTGACTGGCATCGTGAACGGAAGATCTACAACATATTTAGTACAATGACCTATTAATGTCCGAACTAAGGGTTCTAATAAGTGGGTCAGCATCGGAATGTAGCCGGGCTATGGCGTTCAGCCTACAGTGAGCATCATGGAGATCCACAGGTGAATCCTTCTGCAATATCGTGTCGCCTCTGTCCATCGGTCTAGTAAATGGGATATCACTAACTTCACCTTAAGTGGGCCAACAAGAACCCTTAAAACTGATTCGCTAAGGCTGTGCATTTCATCATGGACAGCACCAGGGTACATTATTTTATTAGGGAGGAGCAAAGCATTAGTTGGGTGCTTCTTTTCTTCTCTTCCGGCCTTGTTTTCTCTTTTCACATTTTTTTGCGAATAAAGGAGCAACCCCTATCTCCGCCAGCGCATTTCATTACCATAAAGTGGCTATTCAACTATTTTGGGCTGGCGAACCATATGGTATAGCTATATCAGCTATGGTCAGCAAGATGTACAACTCCGATCATGAGAGGGCGCTTGACTTTCCCGAAATGAAAATAGCGCTAGCCTTATTAGTAACACGCGACTGGAAAATGTCTACGTATGAAAATGCGTTTTTTGTCTCATATGGACCGAAAGGACAATGTGGATTGGGAATTTTGCTTTAATTTGTCCAATTTGTCTAGCCTTAATTAAATTCTCTTCGTTTCTTCATTATTTTTTCTGCATGTGGCATCGCAGATCTAGGCTCTGTGATGGTAATGATTTCCTGCTTGTAATTTCACATCACTGAGTTCACTAGAAGCAGGAGCTAATGTATATATATATGTATATGTAATGTTTACTGAAAAAATTGCATGCGTTAAGATAAATGTTTCCCGTTGCCGCAGCGTTTGTCGTTGCCGTTGTCGTTGTCATTGCCCATTTACGAGTGTGAACGTAGCTTACGAGTTCCATTTTCTGCGCTGCCAAGACGGCAAAAATTTAAATGCAAAGAGATAACACCTTAAACTAGCGTGAATGAATAATGAACCCCAATTTTTCCGGGATGCAACAATTTAACCACATAAAATTTTCTGATTCATCTTTATTTTCGGAAGGGTAAGTTTTTGTAACTCAAGATCTCAAAATAAAGAAATGCATGGATGAGTTTAACAAGGCCTGACAAATGCCATTTTCCTGCAATCTGGGAAGTTTTTTGCCAAATATTTATTGGTACGCGCCAGCTGATAGGTGGCACTCCGCTTAGATGGTAAAACGTGAATTATGCCACCCCCCCGAAAAAAATAAAATATGCGGATTTATTTGAGGATCAAACTTCCTCCTACCGCCCCCAGCCTACGTCACTTAACTGATGCTGCTTTGATTTCTAATTTCAAACAAATACGACCTAAATGGGTTAATAAATAAGAAAAATGGTGCGTCCCCAATTGGCCTTATCATCTCCAAAAATCGTATGGAGGAGCGGGGATGTTCCATCTAGTTTTGTCAAGATTGACTTTTTGTCAGCGAAAAAGTCAGGAACTGAAATGGTACAACATTTGTTTATTTTGGCAAACTTCAAGCATCGGGGACCGATTCAGCGAAACCAAATTTCAAATAAAACTGTTTCCCTAAAGAAGCTGTACTGAGAGACAACACTGTCTTGACCAATCTGTTACCACGGCGATCAGACCATTTTACATCATTAATGTGTCATGTATGGTGGCTTCATTCTAGACCGGATGAATAAAACCAGGATATAGCTACTACATGTTCCAACCCAATAGAATAACATAGGTTAATGCGTGTTTTGCTCGTTTCTGTCTTTTTCTGTTAATTTACTTGGCTATTGCATGTAGCAGTGACTTGAAATGTTCTGCTTTCGTTTAGGATTTGTTTACCATTGTCTTAATTTCACCCTTTCTTTCATTTTTCTGATGTAAATAGCAATTACACAGACTGTTATTGTTTAGTTTAATTTGTTCAAAGGTGAAATAAATTTTGAAAGAAAACCAAAGTCCTCCTGACCACTCTGGCAAAGGGCCTTCCGGCAGAAACCAAAGCTTTCACTGGCTTCCCGAAGAAGCTGGAAAGCCAATAAACCTTTTTTTCTGGCGAAGAGCCAAGGGGCGAAAAACAAACGATTACTCCCGGAGGAGTTCTGCTCCCTTAAGGAGCTTTACGTCCCCAAATGGACAAGTACGCCCTCAAAGGAGCAAACACTGAAGTGGTCCTGCTCTCTAGACTGGCTGAATAGGTTGAAGCCACAACCTGAAAAACCAATAAACCGAGATGGCGAAAGCATTAACCCACCGTTAATGCTCGATCTTCAATTAGCAAAGTTACGTGCTCTAGGAAATGAACCTTGTCCCAAACTTTGCAGGCCTGCACAAAATGGACTGATCTATTACACTAATAGGGATGATTATTTTATGTCTAGTCATTCTAATTGTAGTCGTTATGTCGTTTTTCAAAATAACCCCATTTAGAATTACATTTCAACATTTATTAATCAAGTTGGTTATTTACATTTTTGAGAACGACTCCCGCTTTCTATCATTACTTAAAATTATTAAAGAAGTAAGATATACCCTAATAAATAATGAAACAAACTCCTTAATGCCAAATCAACCAGATCTGAGTCGACAAGATCCCAGGAAATGTTTCTTCGATAAAATGAAATAAACCTCGTCGACAGATATATAAAATAAAAATTGAGGAAAGTTACAGTTACCTCAGTTGGTTTAACTGTCCTCAATGTATATTATCCTGAAGGTACCGTACAATAAACTTCCAGATTTCCTAGTACGAACCAGAATTATTGTGACGTTTTAGCTGACGTTTCTGAGACATAAGCCTCCATTTGAAGCGAAAATGAGAAACATTTAGAATAATCATCAGTCATAGAGGAAAATTTGTCAAGAAACATGCAAAAACAATTAAAAATTTTATCTCCAAATATTTGATAAACATAATTCCTGCTAACACTACATCTGGCTGAAATTTGTACTTTAAAAATTCCACGCTAACGTGTGATAGGTGCAGATGCTCAAACTATATAAGGCATCCTCTTCTGCGCTGCACGTTGACGCCAAACCGGACTGTCGTGTTCACACATGGTGCTACTCTGATTGCACTGGGAGGCGAGTAGTGCTCCTCCCAATGTATCGCCGGTTCTTGAGGGGAGTCCCGAGGAAAGATTGCTGTCGTATACAAAGCACGCTGAGCGTCACTGTATGCAGAAGGGTACTAGAAGAGGCGCCTGAGTTGGTTCTCTGTTGTAGTTGACGACCGGCCCAGAAGACCTTGAACGCTTGGCTTCAATCTTTTTGGATTTTTTTTTTTTTTTTTCATTTCTTTAATTTTCCTTTTTTTTCTTATTATGGTGAGGAAGCGCCACAACTTTTATAAAATCTGAAAAGGCTCAAAGAAGCTTTTGGCAAGGTAGCATACCCACATTAATTCCTCTATTGACTTACACCTAAATTCAAAAAGTAAACGGTCTCTAAAAGCTTGTCGATGTTTTCGTCAGGTGCATGCTACCACTCATATGAAAGCTGACAAGTTGGAGATTTATGGCATTTTTTAATTTTCTATATCATGACCGTAGAAGATTATTTGCTATTTCAGCTCAAAGTTCAGTCACCCTTTTCCGAGCATTGTTTTACACTACAAGCTTGGTATGCCTCCGCCAACTTCTAAAGCCTATAGTTTCCCACAAAATTGCTTCAATTAGCCCAATTTTATTAGTGGGGACTTCACTTCTATAATATACGTTCATAAAATAATTACAAAACTACCTCATCCTATTCTATATGATATCAAAAAAGGGCTCCCTTTGAGGGAGCTCTCTCTGAGGGCGAACAAAGAGACGCATTAATACACCTGCTAATTGGGTTTATGCTCCCCATAAGAGAAAAAGACAAGAAAGTCCCCAGTTTAAATGAAAACTTTTTAACACAATCTTACAGAGGCCGCGGAGCCAATTTTGACGTGAGGGGCTTATCATCGAAGCGGCCCAATATGTCTAATAAAATAAAATGCAGTTTTAGGCTTCCCAAAATAACCACAGCAAACAAAAAAAAAGTAAGTGGGCTAAAGCACTAGGCCCCCACGTCTCCGCGGTCCCTGTCCTGAACTGATGCTGCTTTGATTTCTAATTTCAAACAAATACGACCTAAATGGGTTAATAAATAAGAAAAAATGGTGCGTCCCCAACTGGCCTTATCATCTCCAACATTGTGCTGGGGCGGCGGTTGTTCCATCTAGTTTTTGTCCAAGATTGACTTTTTGTCAGTGAAAAAGTCAGGAACTAATGGTACAACATTTGTTATTTTGGCAAACTTCAAAGAGCATCGAGGGGCCGTTCGGCGAAACCAAATTTCAAATAAAACTGTTTCCTAAAGAAACTGTACTGAGAGACAACACTGTCTTGACCAATCTGATACCAAGACGATCAGACCATTTTACATCATTAATGTGTCATGTATGGTGGCTTCATTCTAGACCGGATGATTAAAACCTGGATATACTACACATGTTCCAACCCAATAGAATAACGTAGGTTAATGCGTGTTTTGCTCGTTTTGTCTTTTTCTGTTAATTTACTTGGCTATTGCATGCTAGCAGTGACTTGAAATGTTCTGCTTTCGTTTTAGGAATTGTTACCATTGTCTTAATTTCGACCTTTCTTTCATTTTTCTGAGTGTAAATAGCAATTACACAGACTGTTATTGTTTAGTTTAATTTGTTCAAAGGTGAAATAAATTTTGAAAAGAAAACCAAAAAGTCCTCCTGACCACTCTGGCAAAGGGCCTTCCGGCGAAAACCAAAGCTTTTCACTGCTTCCCGAAGAAGCTGGAAAGCCAATAAACCTCTCTGTTTTTCTGAAGAATCACTCCCGACCACTCTGGCAAAAAGGAGCGCGTTCGGCAAAACCAAACTTAATACTGCTTCCCGAAGAAGCTATTACGTCCACTGAAGGACAACACTAAACGACCAACCTCGCGGCCTTCCAGACCATTTTCACCATTAGTCTGTCATGTAACGCGGCTCCATTCTTGAGGCGCTGGATGAAAAAGAACAGATACTACACATGATCTTAGCCAAAAGGCCGAGAAGCGAAATCATCTTGACAGGAGTAACAATGCGGTTTACGGTGCACGGTTGGAAAAACCAATAAACCGAGAGGGGGCGAACGGTTTACGGTGCACGGTTGGAAGCCAATAAACCGAAGGAGCGAAAATGTCACAATCGTTATACTCGATCTTCAATTAGCAAAGTCTCACGTGCCTAAGGAAATGGACCTTGTCCCAAACTTTTTGCAGGCCTGCACAAAATGGACTGATCTATTACACTAATAGGGATGATTATTTTATGTCTAGTCATTCTAATTGTAGACGTTATGTCGTTTTCAAAATAACCCTATTTAGAGATTACATTTCAACATTTGATTAATCAAGTTGGTGTTACATTTTTGAGAACGACTCCCTTTACTATCATTTACCAAATTATTAAAAAAGTAAGATATACCCTAATAAATAATGACACAAACTCCTTGATATGTACAAATCAGCCAGATCTGAGTCGACAAGATCCCAGGAAATGTTTCTTCGATAAAATAAAATAAACCTCGTCGACAGATATATAAAATAAAAATTGAGTAAAGTTACAGTTACCTCCAGTTGGTTTAACTGTCCTCAATGTATATTATCCTACAGAAAGGTACCGTACAATAAACTTCCAGATTTCCTAGTACGAACCAGAATTATTGTGACGTTTTAGTGACGTTTCTGTTACATAAGCCTCCATCTGGAGTGGTAATGAGAAATATTAAGAAGAAACATCAGTCGTAGAGGAAAACCTTGTCAAAAAACATGCAAAAATAATTAAAAACTTATCAATGAATATTTGATAAACACAATTCTTTTCTGCTAAAACTACATCTGGCTGAAATTTGTACTTTTAAAATTCCACTCTAAGGTGTGATAGTTGCAGATGTCAAGCTATATAAGACATCCTCTACTATACCTTGTGCGGCACGTTGACGTCAAACCGGACGGTAGTGTTCACACATGGTCCTACTCTGATTGCACTGGGAGGCGAGTAGTGTTCCTCCCCAATGTATCGCCGGTCCTTGAGGGAGTCCCGAGGAAAGATTGCTGTCGTATACAAAGCACGCTGAGCGTCACTGTATGCAGAAGGGTACTAGAGAGGCGCCTGAGTTGGTTCTCTGTTGTAGTTGACAGGATACATAACCGGCCAGAGACCTTGAACGCTTGGCTTCAATCTTTTGGATTTTTTTTTTTTCATTTATTTAATTTTCCTTTTTTCTTATTATGGTGAGGCGCCACCTTTTATAAAATCTGAAAACTCAAGAAGCACGGCAAGGTAGCATACCCACATTAATTCCTCTATTGACTTACACCTAAATTCAAAAGTAAACGGTCTCTAAAAGCTTGTCGATGTTTTCGCCAGCTGCATGCTACCACTCATATGAAAGCTGACAAGTTGGACATTTATGGCATTTTTAATTTTCTATATCATGACCGTGAAGATTATTTGCTATTTCAGCTCAAAGTTCAGTCACCCTTTTCCGAGCATTGTTTTCACTACAAGCTTGGTATGCCTCCGCCAGCTTCTAAAGCCTATAGTTTCCACAAAATTGCTTCAATTAGCCCAATTTTATTAGTGGGACTTCATATAATATACGTTCATAAAATAATTACAAAACACCTCATCCTATTCTATATGATATCAAAAAGGGCTCCCTTTAGGAGCTCTATCTGAGGGCGAACAAAGAGACGCATTAATACACCTGCTAATTGGGTTATGCTCCCATAAGAGAAAAAAGACAAGAAAGTCCCAGTTTAAATGAAAACTTTTTAACACAATCTTACAGAGGCCGCGGAGCCAATTTTGACGTGAGGGCTTATCATCGAAGCGACCCAATATGTCTAATAAAATAAAATGCAGTTTTAGGCGGCCCAAAATAACCACAGCAAACAAAAAAAAAAAAAAAAATGTAAGTGGGCTAAAGCCCGGTAGGCCCCGTCTCCGCGGTCCCTGTCTGAACTGATGCTGCTTTGATTTCTAATTTCAAACAAATACGACCTAAATGGGTTAATAAATAAGAAAAAATGGTGCGTCCCCAACTGGCCTTATCATCTCCAACATTGTGCTGGGGGCGGCGGTGTTCCATCTAGTTTTGTCCAAGATTGACTTTTTGTCAGCGAAAAAGTCGGAACTAATGGTACAACATTTGTTATTTTGGCAAACTTCAAAAGAGCATCGGGGAGCCGTTCAGCGAAACCAAATTTCAAATAAAACTGTTTCCTAAAGAAGCTGTACTGAGAGACAACACTGTCTTGACCAATCTGATACCACGACGATCAGACCATTTTACATCATTAATGTGTCATGTATGGTGGCTTCATTCTAGACCGGATGAATAAAACCGGGATATACTACATATGTTCCAACCCAATAGAATAACGTAGGTTAATGCGTGTTTTGCTCGTTTTTATCTTTTTCTGTTAATTTACTTGGCTATTGCATGTAGCAGTGACTTGAAATGTTCTGCTTTCGTTTAGGAATTGTTACCATTGTCTTAATTTCAACCTTTCTTTCATTTTTTGATGTAAATAGCAATTACACAGACTGTTATTGTTTAGTTTAATTTGTTCAAAGGTGAAATAAATTTTTGAAGAAAACCAAAAGTCCTCCTGACCCTCTGGCAAAGGGCCTTCCAGCGAAACCAATGCTTTCACTGCTTCCCAAAGAAGCTGGAAAGCCAATAAACCTCTCTTTTCTAAAGTCCTCCCGACCACTCTGGCAAAGGGCCGTTCGGCGAAAACCAAACTTAATACTGCTTCCCGAAGAAGCTATTACGTCCACTGACGGACAATACGTGACCAACCTCACGACCCTTAGACCGTTTACATCATTGATCTGTCATGTATGGCTCAATTCTCGACTGGATGAAAGAACAGATACTACACATGATCTTAGCCAAAGGCCGAGAAGCGATCATCTTGACAGGAGTAACAATGCACGGTTTTACGGTGCACGGTTGGAAAGCCAATAAACCGAGAGGGCGAAAGCAATCACAATCGTTATACTCGATCTTCCAATAAACCGAGAGGGCGAAAGCATTCACAATCGTTATACTCGATCTTCAATTAGCAAAGTTACGTGCTCTAGGAAATGGACCTTGTCCCAAACTTTGCAGGCCTGCACAAAATGGACTGATCTATTTCACTAATAGGGATGATTATTTTATGTCTAGTCATTCTAATTGTAGACGTTATGTCGTTTTCAAAATAACCCTATTTAGAATTACATTTCAACATTTATTAATCAAGTTGGTGTTACATTTTGAGAACGACTCACTTTCTATCATTACCAAATTATTAAAAAGTAAGATATACCTAATAAATAATGAAACAAACTCCTTAATGCAAATCAGCCAGATCTGAGTCGACAAGATCCCAGGAAATGTTTCTTCGATAAAATGAAATAAACCTCGTCGACAGATATATAAAATAAAAATTGAGTAAAGTTACAGTTACCTCCAGTTGGTTTAACTGTCCTCAATGTATATTATCCTACAGAAGGTACCGTACAATAAACTTCCAGATTTCCTAGTACAAACCAGAATTATTGTGACGTTTTAGTGACGTTTCTGTTACATAAGCCTCCTTCTGGAGTGGTAATGAGAAATATTAAGAAGAAACATCAGTCGTAGAGAAACCTTGTCAAAAAACATGCAAAAATAATTAAAAACTTATCAATGAATATTTGATAAACACAATTCTTTTTCTGCTAAAACTACATCTGGCTGAAATTTGTACTTTTAAAATTCCACTCTAAGGTGTGATAGTTGCAGATGTCCAAGCTATATAAGACATCCTCTACTATACCTTGTGCGGCACGTTGACGTCAAACCGGACGGTAGTGTTCACACATGGTCCTACTCTGATTGCACTGGGAGGCGAGTAGTGTTCCTCCCCAATGTATCGCCGGTCCTTGAGGGGAGTCCCGAGGAAAGATTGCTGTCGTATACAAAGCACGCTGAGCGTCACTGTATGCAGAAGGGTACTAGATAGGCGCCTGAGTTGGTTCTCTGTTGTAGTTGACAGGATACATAACCGGCCAGAGACCTTGAACGCTTGGCTTCAATCTTTTGGATTTTTTTTTTTTTCATTTCTTTAATTTTCCTTTTTTTCTTATTATGGTGAGGCGCCACCTTTTATAAAATCTGAAAACTCAAGAAGCACGGCAAGGTAGCATACCCACATTAATTCCTCTATTGACTTACACCCTAAATTCAAAAAGTAAACGGTCTCTAAAAGCTTGTCGATGTTTTCGCCAGGTGCATGCTACCACTCATATGAAAGCTGACAAGTTGGACATTTATGGCATTTTTAATTTTCTATATCATGACCGTGAAGATTATTTGCTATTTCAGCTCAAAGTTCAGTCACCCTTTTCCGAGCATTGTTTTTCACTACAAGCTTGGTATGCCTCCGCCAGCTTCTAAAGCCTATAGTTTCCACAAAATTGCTTCAATTAGCCCAATTTTATTAGTGGGACTTCATATAATATACGTTCATAAAATAATTACAAAACACCTCATCCTATTCTATATGATATCAAAAAGGGCTCCCTTTAGGGGCTCTATCTGAGGGCGAACAAAGAGACGCATTAATACACCTGCTAATTGGGTTATGCTCCCATAAGAGAAAAAGACAAAGAAAGTCCCAGTTTAAATGAAAACTTTTTAACACAATCTTACAGAGGCCGCGGAGCCAATTTTGACGTGAGGGGGCTTATCATCGAAGCGGCCCAATATGTCTAATAAAATAAAATGCAGTTTTAGGCGGCCCAAAATAACCACAGCAAACAAAAAAAAAAAAAATGTAAGTGGGCTAAAGCCCGGTAGGCCCCGTCTCCGCGGTCCCTGTCTGAACTGATGCTGCTTTGATTTCTAATTTCAAACAAATACGACCTAAATGGGTTAATAAATAAGAAAAAATGGTGCGTCCCCAACTGGCCTTATCATCTCCAACATTGTGCTGGGGGCGGCGGTGTTCCATCTAGTTTTGTCCAAGATTGACTTTTTTGTCAGCGAAAAAGTCGGAACTAATGGTACAACATTTGTTATTTTGGCAAACTTCAAAGAGCATCGGGGCCGTTCGGCGAAACCAAATTTCAAATAAAACTGTTTCCTAAAGAAGCTGTACTGAGAGACAACACTGTCTTGACCAGTCTGATACCACGACGATCAGACCATTTACATCATTAATGTGTCATGTATGGTGGCTTCATTCTAGACCGGATGAATAAAACCGGGATATACTACATATGTTCCAACCCAATAGAATAACGTAGGTTAATGCGTGTTTTTGCTCGTTTTATCTTTTTCTGTTAATTTACTTGGCTATGCATGTAGCAGTGACTTGAAATGTTCTGCTTTCGTTTAGGAATTGTTACCATTGTCTTAATTTCAACCTTTCTTTCATTTTTCTGATGTAAATAGCAATTACACAGAACTGTTATTGTTTAGTTTAATTTGTTCAAAGGTGAAATAAATTTTGAAAGAAAACCAAAGTCCTCCTGACCCTCTGGCAAAGGGCCTTCCAGCGAAACCAATGCTTTCACTGCTTCCCAAAGAAGCTGGAAAGCCAATAAACCTCTCTTTTCTAAAGTCCTCCCGACCACTCTGGCAAAGGGCCGTGCGGCGAAACCAAACTGAATACTGCTTCCCGAAGAAGCTATTACGTCCACTGAAGGACAACACTAAACGACCAACCTCGCGGCCTTCAGACCATTTTCACCATTAGTCTGTCATGTATGGCTCCATTCTTGACTGGATGAAAAAAGAACAGATACTACACATGATCTTAGCCAAAAGGCCGAGAAGCGATCATCTTGACAGGAGTAACAATGCACGGTTTTACGGTGCACGGTTGGAAAGCCAATAAACCGAGAGGGCGAAAGCAATCACAATCGTTATACTCCATCTTCCAATAAACCGAGAGGGCGAAAGCATTCACAATCGTTATACTCGATCTTCAATTAGCAAAGTTACGTGCTCTAGGAAATGGACCTTGTCCCAAACTTTGCAGGCCTGCACAAAATGGACTGATCTATTTCACTAATAGGGATGATTATTTTATGTCTAGTCATTCTAATTGTAGACGTTATGTCGTTTTCAAAATAACCCTATTTAGAATTACATTTCAACATTTATTAATCAAGTTGGTGTTACATTTTGAGAACGACTCCCTTTCTATCATTACCAAATTATTAAAAAGTAAGATATACCCTAATAAATAATGAAACAAACTCCTTAATGCAAATCAGCCAGATCTGAGTCGACAAGATCCCAGGAAATGTTTCTTCGATAAAATGAAATAAACCTCGTCGACAGATATATAAAATAAAAATTGAGTAAAGTTACAGTTACCTCAGTTGGTTTAACTGTCCTCAATGTATATTATCCTACAGAAGGTACCGTACAATAAACTTCCAGATTTCCTAGTACAAACCAGAATTATTGTGACGTTTTAGTGACGTTTCTGTTACATAAGCCTCCTTCTGGAGTGGTAATGAGAAATATTAAGAAGAAACATCAGTCGTAGAGGGAAAACCTTGTCAAAAAACATGCAAAAATAATTAAAAACTTATCAATGAATATTTGATAAACACAATTCTTTTCTGCTAAAACTACATCTGGCTGAAATTTGTACTTTTAAAATTCCACTCTAAGGTGTGATAGTTGCAGATGTCCAAGCTATATAAGACATCCTCTACTATACCTTGTGCGGCACGTTGACGTCAAACCGGACGGTAGTGTTCACACATGGTCCTACTCTGATTGCACTGGGAGGCGAGTAGTGTTCCTCCCCAATGTATCGCCGGTCCTTGAGGGGAGTCCCGAGGAAAGATTGCTGTCGTATACAAAGCACGCTGAGCGTCACTGTATGCAGAAGGGTACTAGATAGGCGCCTGAGTTGGTTCTCTGTTGTAGTTGACAGGATACATAACCGGCCAGAGACCTTGAACGCTTGGCTTCAATCTTTTGGATTTTTTTTTTTCATTTCTTTAATTTTCCTTTTTTCTTATTATGGTGAGGCGCCACCTTTTATAAAATCTGAAAACTCAAGAAGCACGGCAAGGTAGCATACCCACATTAATTCCTCTATTGACTTACACCCTAAATTCAAAAAGTAAACGGTCTCTAAAAAGCTTGTCGATGTTTTCGCCAGGTGCATGCTACCACTCATATGAAAGCTGACAAGTTGGACATTTATGGCATTTTTAATTTTCTATATCATGACCGTGAAGATTATTTGCTATTTCAGCTCAAAGTTCAGTCACCCTTTTCCGAGCATTGTTTTTCACTACAAGCTTGGTATGCCTCCGCCAGCTTCTAAAGCCTATAGTTTCCACAAAATTGCTTCAATTAGCCCAATTTTATTAGTGGGACTTCATATAATATACGTTCATAAAATAATTACAAAACACCTCATCCTATTCTATATGATATCAAAAAGGGGCTCCCTTTAGGGGCTCTATCTGAGGGCGAACAAAGAGACGCATTAATACACCTGCTAATTGGGTTATGCTCCCATAAGAGAAAAAGACAAGAAAGTCCCCAGTTTAAATGAAAACTTTTTAACACAATCTTACAGAGGCCGCGGAGCCAATTTTGACGTGAGGGGGCTTATCATCGAAGCGGCCCAATATGTCTAATAAAATAAAATGCAGTTTTAGGCGGCCCAAAATAACCACAGCAAACAAAAAAAAAAAAAAAATGTAAGTGGGCTAAAGCCCGGTAGGCCCCCGTCTCCGCGGTCCCTGTCTGAACTGATGCTGCTTTGATTTCTAATTTCAAACAAATACGACCTAAATGGGTTAATAAATAAGAAAAAATGGTGCGTCCCCAACTGGCCTTATCATCTCCAACATTGTGCTGGGGGCGGCGGTGTTCCATCTAGTTTTGTCCAAGATTGACTTTTTGTCAGCGAAAAAGTCGGAACTAATGGTACAACATTTGTTATTTTGGCAAACTTCAAAGAGCATCGGGGGCCGTTCATGAAACCAAATTTCAAATAAAACTGTTTCCTAAAGAAGCTGTACTGAGAGACAACACTGTCTTGACCAGTCTGATACCACGACGATCAGACCATTTACATCATTAATGTGTCATGTATGGTGGCTTCATTCTAGACCGGATGAATAAAACCGGGATATACTACATATGTTCCAACCCAATAGAATAACGTAGGTTAATGCGTGTTTTGCTCGTTTTATCTTTTTCTGTTAATTTACTTGGCTATTGCATGTAGCAGTGACTTGAAATGTTCTGCTTTCGTTTAGGAATTGTTACCATTGTCTTAATTTCAACCTTTCTTTCATTTTTCTGATGTAAATAGCAATTACACAGACTGTTATTGTTTAGTTTAATTTGTTCAAAGGTGAAATAAATTTTGAAAGAAAACCAAAGTCCTCCTGACCCTCTGGCAAAGGGCCTTCCGGCGAAACCAATGCTTTCACTGCTTCCCAAAGAAGCTGGAAAGCCAATAAACCTCTCTTTTTCTAAAGTCCTCGACCCTCTGGCAAAGGGCCGTTCGGCGAAACCAAACTTAATACTGCTTCCCGAAGAAGCTATTACGTCCACTGAAGGACAACACTAAACGACCAACCTCGCGGCCTTCAGACCATTTTTCACCATTAGTCTGTCATGTATGGCTCCATTCTTGACTGGATGAAAAGAACAGATACTACACATGATCTTAGCCAAAAGGCCGAGAAGCGATCATCTTGACAGGAGTAACAATGCACGGTTTTACGGTGCACGGTTGGAAAGCCAATAAACCGAGAGGGCGAAAGCAATCACAATCGTTATACTCGATCTTCAATTAGCAAAGTTACGTGCTCTAGGAAATGGACCTTGTCCCAAACTTTGCAGGCCTGCACAAAATGGACTGATCTATTTCACTAATAGGGATGATTATTTTATGTCTAGTCATTCTAATTGTAGACGTTATGTCGTTTTCAAAATAACCCTATTTAGAATTACATTTCAACATTTATTAATCAAGTTGGTGTTACATTTTGAGAACGACTCCCTTTCTATCATTACCAAATTATTAAAAAGTAAGATATACCCTAATAAATAATGAAACAAACTCCTTAATGCAAATCAGCCAGATCTGAGTCGACAAGATCCCAGGAAATGTTTCTTCGATAAAATGAAATAAACCTCGTCGACAGATATATAAAATAAAAATTGAGTAAAGTTACATTTACCTCAGTTGGTTTAACTGTCCTCAATGTATATTATCCTACAGAAGGTACCGTACAATAAACTTCCAGATTTCCTAGTACGAACCAGAATTATTGTGACGTTTTAGTGACGTTTCTGTTACATAAGCCTCCATCTGGAGTGGTAATGAGAAATATTAAGAAGAAACATCAGTCGTAGAGGAAAACCTTGTCAAAAAACATGCAAAAATAATTAAAAACTTATCAATGAATATTTGATAAACACAATTCTTTTCTGCTAAAACTACATCTGGCTGAAATTTGTACTTTTAAAATTCCACTCTAAGGTGTGATAGTTGCAGATGTCCAAGCTATATAAGACATCCTTTACTATACCTTGTGCGGCACGTTGACGTCAAACCGGACGGTAGTGTTCACACATGGTCCTACTCTGATTGCACTGGGGAGGCGAGTAGTGTTCCTCCCCAATGTATCGCCGGTCCTTGAGGGAGTCCCGAGGAAAGATTGCTGTCGTATACAAAGCACGCTGAGCGTCACTGTATGCAGAAGGGTACTAGAGAGCGCCTGAGTTGGTTCTCTGTTGTAGTTGACAGGATACATAACCGGCCAGAGACCTTGAACGCTTGGCTTCAATCTTTGGATTTTTTTTTTTTTTCATTTCTTTAATTTTCCTTTTTTCTTATTATGGTGAGGCGCCACCTTTTATAAAATCTGAAAACTCCAAGAAGCACGGCAAGGTAGCATACCCACATTAATTCCTCTATTGACTTACACCCTAAATTCAAAAAGTAAACGGTCTCTAAAAGCTTGTCGATGTTTTCGCCAGGTGCATGCTACCACTCATATGAAAGCTGACAAGTTGGACATTTATGGCATTTTTAATTTTCTATATCATGACCGTGAAGATTATTTGCTATTTCAGCTCAAAGTTCAGTCACCCTTTTCCGAGCATTGTTTTTCACTACAAGCTTGGTATGCCTCCGCCAGCTTCTAAAGCCTATAGTTTCCACAAAATTGCTTCAATTAGCCCAATTTTATTAGTGGGACTTCATATAATATACGTTCATAAAATAATTACAAAACACCTCATCCTATTCTATATGATATCAAAGGGCTCCCTTTAGGGGCTCTATCTGAGGGCGAACAAAGAGACGCATTAATACACCTGCTAATTGGGTTATGCTCCCATAAGAGAAAAAGACAAGAAAGTCCCCAGTTTAAATGAAAACTTTTAACACAATCTTACAGAGGCCATGGAGCCAATTTTGACGTGAGGGGCTTATCATCGAAGCGGCCCAATATGTCTAATAAAATAAAATGCAGTTTTAGGCGGCCCAAAAATAACCACAGCAAACAAAAAAAAAAAAAATGTAAGTGGGCTAAAGCCCGGTAGGCCCCGTCTCCGCGGTCCCTGTCTGAACTGATGCTGCTTTGATTTCTAATTTCAAACAAATACGACCTAAATGGGTTAATAAATAAGAAAAAATGGTGCGTCCCCAACTGGCCTTATCATCTCCAACATTGTGCTGGGGGCGGCGGTGTTCCATCTAGTTTGTCCAAGATTGACTTTTTGTCAGCGAAAAGTCGGAACTAATGGTACAACATTTGTTATTTTGGCCAAACTTCAAAGAGCATCGGGGGAGCCCGTTCTTGGCGAAACCAAATTTCAAATAAAACTGTTTCCTAAAGAAGCTGTACTGAGAGACAACACTGTCTGTGACCAATCTGAAATACCACGAAAGATCAGACCATTTACATCATTAATGTGTGCATGTATGGTGGCTTCATTTCTAGACCGGATACATGAATAAAACCGGGATATACTACATATGTTCCAACCCAATAGAATAACGTAGGTTAATGCGTGTTTTGCTCGTTTATCTTTTCTGTTAATTTACTTGGCTATTGCATGTAGCAGTGACTTGAAATGTTCTGCTTTCGTTTAGGAATTGTTACCATTGTCTTAATTTCAACCTTTCTTTCATTTTTCTGATGTAAATAGCAATTACACAGACTGTTATTGTTTAGTTTAATTTGTTCAAAGGTGAAATAAATTTTGAAAGAAAACCAAAGTCCTCCTGACCCTCTGGCAAAGGAGCCTTCCGCGAAACCAATGCTTTCACTGCTTCCCAAAGAAGCTGGAAAGCCAATAAACCTCTCTTTTTCTAAAGTCCTCCCGACCCTCTGGCAAAAGAGGGCATTGTTCGGCGAAACCAAACTTAATACTTGCTTCCCGAAGAAGCTATTACGTCCACTGAAGGACAACACTAAACGACCAACCTCGCGGCCTTCAGACCATTTTTCACCATTAGTCTGTCATGTATGGCTCCATTTCTTGACTGGATGAAAAGAACAGATACATACACATGATCTTAGCCAAAAAAGGCCGAGAAAGCGATCATCTTGACAGGAGTAACAATGCACGGTTTTACCTAATAGGTTGCACGGTTGGAAAAGCCAATAAACCGAGAGGGCGAAAGCATTCACAATCGTTATACTCGATCTTCAATTAGTGTCAAAGTTACGTGCTCTATGAAATGGACCTTGTCCCAAACTTTGCAGGCCTGCACAAAATGGACTGATCATATTTCACTAATAGGGATGATTTATTTTATGTCTAGTCATTCTAATTGTAGACGTTATGTCGTCTTCAAAATAACCCTATTTAGAATTACATTTCAACATTTATTAATCAAGTTGGTGTTACATTTTGAGAACGACTCCCTTTCTATCATTACCAAATTATTAAAAAGTAAGATATACCCTAATAAATAATGAAACAAACTCCTTAATGCAAATCAGCCAGATCTGAGTCCGACAAGATCCCAGGAAAAATGTTTCTTCGAGGTAAAATGAAATCAAACTCGTCGACAGATATATAAAATAAAAATTGGAGTAAAGTTACAGTTACCTCAGTTGGTTTAACTGTCCTCAATGTATATTATCCTACACAGAAGGTACCAGTACAATAAACTTCCAGATTTTCACAATAACACGAACCAGAAATTATTGTGACGTTTTAGTGACGTTTCTGTTACATAAGCCTCCATCTGGAGTGGTAATGAGAAATATTAAGAAGAAACATCAGTCGTAGAGGAAAACCTTGTCAAAAAACATGCAAAAATAATTAAAAACTTATCAATGAATGTTTGATAAACACAATTCTTTTCTGCTAACACTACATCTGGCTGAAATTTGTACTTTTAAAATTCCACTCTAAGGTGTGATAGTTGCAGATGTCCAAGCTATGCGAGACATCACTCTACTATACCTTGTGCGGCACGTTGACTTCAAACCGGACAGTAGTGTTCACACATGGTCCTACTCTGATTGCACTGGGAGGCGAGTAGTGTTACTGCCCAATGTATCGCCGGTCCTTGAGCGAAGTCCCGAGGAAAGATTGCTGTCGTATACAAAGCACGCTGAGCGTCACTGTATGCAGAAGGGTACTAGAGAGGCGCCTGAGACGGTTCTCTGTTGTAGTTGACGGGATACATAACCGGCCAGAGACCTTGAACGCTTGGCTTCAATCTTTTGGATTTTTTTTTTTTTCATTTCTTTAATTTTCCTTTTTTTCTTATTATGGTGAAACGCCACCTTTTATAAAATCTGAAAACTCAAGAAGCACAGCAAGGTAGCATACCCACATTAATTCCTCTAGTGACTTACACCCTAAATTCAAAAAGTAAACGGTCTCTAAAAAGCTTGTCGATGTTTTCGCCAGGTGCATAACACCTCTCTTATGAAAGCTGACCGGTTGGACATTTATGGCATTTTTAATTTTCTATATCATGACCCTGAAGATTATTTGCTATTTCAGGAAAGTTCAGTCAACCCTTTTCCGAGCATTGTTTTTCACTACAAGCTTGGTATGCACTCCGCCAGCTTCTAAAAACCCTATAGTTTCCACAAAATTGCTTCAATTAGCCCAATTTTATTAGTGGGACTTCATATAATATACGTTCATAAAATAATTACAAAACACCTCATCCTATTCTATATGATATCAAAAAAGGGCTCCCTTTAGGGGCTCTATCTGAGGGCGAACAAAGAGACGCATTAATACACCTGCTAATTAGGTTATGCTCCCATAAGAGAAAAAAGACAAGAATTTCCCCAGGTTAAATGAAAACTTTTTAACACAATCTTACAGA